>PVJO010006688.1:0-87187 GCA_004026905.1 Hystrix cristata
GGGGAGAGAGGGGAATGGGAAAATATGGAAGATGATGAATGAACCTGCTGTAAATAGGGAGGGA
This sequence comes from Hystrix cristata, assembly GCA_004026905.1. NCBI lineage: Eukaryota > Metazoa > Chordata > Mammalia > Rodentia > Hystricidae > Hystrix > Hystrix cristata. The sequence continues at coordinate 65 of PVJO010006688.1, forward strand.
GGGTGCAGAGGGGAGGGGGGAAGAGGGGGGAGAGCCAAGATACATCATGTATAGGTACAAAATTAATGTAATGAATGTGACCATTGTATGTAGAATGTACCAATACATGTTCTTGGTTTAAAATAAAAAAAAAATAAAAAATAAAAGCAACTGGGCAATCTGGATGGGAAGGAAGGCCCTGCACCTCCAGCATTAGAGATTAGCTAAGGACTAGAGGGCCTCCCGGAAGAGAAAAGCAAATCATTTCTGTTCCTACTATCACAAAGCAATTAAGTAATGTTATTGTTAATACTGAATCTTGCTAGTGGGGGAACTGATGAAGCCATCTGAGAGTGTTAATTTAGTGCTAAACTAACTGGAAAATGTCCCATTGAAGTAACAGTCACACACATGTTTAACTTGGCTGTGATGGGGCTGGGTGTGTGGCTCAGTGGTGGAGCACTTGCCTAGCAGGTGCAAGGTCCTAGGACCAGTCAGACCCCTAAGTGCTGCCATTTCTAGCTTCCCAAGAGACTAGAAGTGGGCATCCACCCAGTCGCACGAGCTTGGGAGCTTGAGGAGAGGGAAGATCTTGGTGAGGAAGATAAGTGATGGCCAGTGCCCAGGGAACCCACCAAGTGGGGGTGCCATAGAGTGCTGCTCTTTTAGAAATCTTTCAGTCCCCAGAAATGAAATCAGTTTCCCAGATTGTATCTTAGCCTTGCTTTGATCATGGACGTTTGAGAATCTTAGGAATGGGACCCTTTCTTCAGAAGAGGGTAACCAGGTAAGGTTGGCGTTCAGAAGCTTAGGCATTTTGTGAGGGAATGCTTGTTTTAGGCAAATATTCTCCAAATATGCATTTTCTTCCTCTGTAGGTTTCACTTAAAATAATTATGAAAGTAATGCTTTATATTTCCTTAGTGCTTTCCATTTGGTAGAATCTTTGATTCTCACTCGCAATACTGTCAGTTGGTCGTGTTGTGCTCACTTGGCGGCTGAGGAAGCTTCAGCAAAGCACAAGATTCACCCACAGCCTCCTGCTCACAAAGGCAGGGAATGGCTCGTGGGATCAAGAGCCAGGACCATCAGTATTTTTTCTGTATGACCTGACATTGCGTGATCAATAAAAAGGAAATCTGGGGAGCAAAAATGAGATTGCATCCCACATTTAGAAGAATGATAGGGAAATCCTAAACGATGCCAGATTTAAAACATGAATTATTTATTAACAGCCATATCAAGTTGCAAGATGAAGCCGCCGTGGTGGTACGCCTTGGGGGTGCACTCTGCTCTGTCACTGGTTGATCATAAGTGACAGAGGCGGCTCCATCCCATTTCACCCTGGACCAAGGGTAGCAAATGGCCAAGAGGAAGGTGAGATGGAAACAATGTAAAATGTAATTTTTCTTCATTGGTAAAAGGACTCTGGATTCATTTGCCCCAGTACATGCATAAATCAGGTGCTCTTGTTGCTGATGGCTCTGTTTTTGTTTTTAAGTTTTCACTTATTCACATTGTACTCTTCCCCTTCTACATCAGAAGAGTAGCAGTTTATTTCGCGCGTGTTGCAAAGCAGCAATGCATTGCATGCATGAACAAAAATGCCTGTTTTAAAAATGTGTTGCCGGAAAGGCTGAGCAGACAGTTGCCAGAATGGCGATGGCCTTGCATTCCCCGTAGAATAAATTTGAGAGCTGTCAGGAGACATCTCAGCTTACTTTGATTGCACTGATGATGCACAGAAAGAGAAGCAGCCTCAGACCTACATTCTCAATCCACGTAGGCCTCGATAGATACGGTCAGCAAGGAGGGCAGGAAAGAGGGGCTGCTAGCCTGACGATAACACCATTTTAAGTAAGATACGCTCCCTGGCGTCACTTAGTGTGCACCATGTATGTTGAATTTATTTTTGACAGATTGCCTTTCAATGTACTTTAATCTTGTAATCTTTAACCTTTTTAAATTTTGAAGATAATACATACTCGAAAAACAATATGGAATACTTGAAAAGGAAAAATTAACATGCTAGGTATCCTTTTTTTTCTTTTTCGCATAAACATTTATTCACATACATCCTGTAGGACTTTTATCTTCTTTTGTTCAAAAAAGTGGATCATAGAAAATACAGTATACTCTGATTGGTTTTTTTTTTTTAGTATAGACCACTCTCTCGGTCAGTATGTACAAATAAGTATTTTAATAACTTAGTAAAATTTCATAGTATGGCTGTTGTATACATTATTGTACTTATCACTTGATAATGAACATTCTGGTTGTTTCCAGTGTTTAATTGTTGAAAATATTCACTATTCCAAAATAAGGCACCATTTTATTAGGTCTTATTGTCATTTTCTACTTGGTGAAAAAGAAGCGAAAAAACAGGAGCTTTCTGTAGTCTGCTGTTATCTGTCATCGTGCATTTCTGTAATTAATAGCATAGCACATCATACTAAAAATGACAGAGATTTGTGTGTAGACCACCTCTTTCCTTAGAGAGCAGCCCTAAATGCAGCTTTTATTTTGTGCTGGAGTCATTTGTGGCCAGCTTCCTTGTGGGGATTCACCGCAGAGTAGAAGTGATCTTTCAGCCTTCATGGCATCCCATCCTTATTTCTTCACAAGCAAATCCATGCCCTGGATTTGGGCAAATCTGGTAGAGTGATGACAGACGACCCAATCAGCCACAGTTTCGTAGATTTGCCTGTTAGACCATGTTTGTCGGATTTTTATGACTAAGAGAGAGCCCGGCTTTTAGAGTACATTATTTAAAACCCTCTCTGAGGCATTATCTTTAAATTAGGAAGGGAGGAAATGCTGGCTGATGACATGAAAAATTTTCCCTGGTCCCCTACCCCTCGCCCCTCACCCCTGATTACTCACTATGTGACAAATGGTGCTCCCGGTCTCATGTTTTAGGATTTCGAGTACTCGGGAAGAATCTGTGCAGTGCGATTATGGAAACAACCAATTTCCATAAGTGAAAATGAACGTGCTTATTAATGGGACCACAATTGCCTATTGCATTCAATCACATTTATAACTAGCAAGGAGAACGATTGTTTTGCATGATTTAATCTTTACACAATTACCATTGCACACCCGACCTTGCTGTACTAGAGGCTGGGGAAAGGAGCATATGTGGTCCTTTTGCATGTAATAAAATGGAAAATCCAATTTGCAGTTGCAGAATGAGCCTCTGAGTGATATATGATCTTCATAGGAGCGTCGGTCAGGGGGTCACCGCTAATCACCATGCTGCCTGGCTTCCCCAGCGGCCTGCGCCTTCCGACTGAGGAGTGAGCAGAGTGAATCTGTGTCTGGGAGCCAGCCAGCGTGTCTGTAGATGTACCACTTTGGAGCTTATTAGATCCTCTTTGTCACAGTGCTTAATCCTGCTGCCTGCTCCTTGTTAGGATGCCACCGGAGCGCTGCTCAGCCTTCTAATAAAGGGGATGGGTGAGGGCCGTGCGCCCGGTGCACTGAAGCATGTGGCGTGAGGGCGATTGCAGGCTGACTGACAGCGGGGTGAGATGTTTCCTGCATGTTATTACTTCAAAGGGAACCCACCCCAGACAGCTGACAGAGCTGTGCCGAGGCGATGGGAACTTGTTGCTAGGCCAATATGAGACGCGTGTCATCTTTTCACACAGTATAATGGTCTGGCTTTACTCTAATTATATTAGCCCTCTTGTGAAAGTGCTGTGTGGGGCTGGCACAGAGTGAGGTAAGAGAGGCCAGAGACGAATAGCTTGCTGGGAGGATTACAGCTACACAGAAGCAGGGATCATGGTATCCACCAGTGACACGAAGTTGAAAATCAAAATAAACACATCCTGTCAGACCAAGTTATAACTCTGAACAGGCATTGCCCGGTCAGGCTTATGCGTGATTTCCATCCTGGTCACAGGCGATTGTTTCTTCCTGTGAGGTTTGCCGCGGACAATAAACACTATTTTATGGGGTTTGGTTAAAAAGAGTGAACAGCGTCAAACAAGAAGTTGTTGCTTTCTATTTCCCCTCCTGTGAACTTGAGTCGTTCTTTTCTCTTAGGCTTCCCAGTTCGTGTAGCTTTATGAAGCACCTATAAATGTGATTTAGGGGCAAGTTTGAGACTAAAGTAAAGGAAGAAGAGTGGGCTGAAAACCCAGAGTCCCACCTCCGCCCCTGGCCACGGACGGCATCTACAAATGGGTTCCACGTGATGGAAACGAATAACCCACAGTCCTTTCTGCTTTCCTGATGTTCAGACGTCAGTGTGAGACTCCTTTTCCCTGAAGGGAGTGTGTCTAGCTTGCATCCAGCATCTCCTACATGCTCCAGTTAGCAGAAGTCATTAGCAGTCCCCTTGGCCTCTTTGTCTCCACTGACAGCACTAATAGAGACGTCACTTGGGACTGACGGATCTCCAGGGAGTGTGAGACTTCAGACAGGAGGGCACAGTGGCCCTTTCTTGGCATTATTCCCCAGGTCTGTCTTCCGTGTGTGGCAGTCGGGCAGCATAGAACTTCAGTGCATTATTTTTGGAGGATTACCATTAAAAAGACGGCAGCCTTAGTAGGAAGCTGTTAAGAAGTTAACAAGAGGCCGTGTATGCGCTGAAGAGGATCTGTGGGTTGCTGGTGGTAGAATGTGGGCTCCTGTCCTTTGAAGTTCCAGCATAGTGCGTTGAAACCTACTTAGCTTGCAGCGTACCTTTGCTTTTGGATCACTGAGGCAAGCCTGGGAACTTGGCAGAAGGGAGCTCGTGATACGGCCCAAAGAAGGAAGAGTTGTGTACGTCACCCAAGAGCAAATGCAGAATAGCGGAGGCTTGTCTACAGTGTCTCTTCCGGACCCATTCTCCGGTCCATGTTGCTTGCATACTGACTGAGGGCCCTGAGAATACACTGTGGTCAGAAATGCTCCGTGCCCCAAACATACCCCTTTTCCTTCCTTGTCCTGCTCTTATCCCCACTATAAAGAACGAAGTCATATTCGCATGATCTCCATCTGAGCCACGTGTTACAGGAGAGCAGTGCAGTTGCGTTCATTCATGGTAATGTGAGTGATGGGAAGTCTGAGGTGCTTGCTCAAAAGGACAGAATTCTACTGACTAGAAATTCAGACTGTGTATCTCAGTAGGATGAGCAGTGCGGGGATGACCAGGGACCAGATCAGGGGCAGGATTGCCAGTCATGAGGAAAACCCTTTGCTTAGGAAGTACTTCACATCCTAATTGCTTATCACAGCTTTTTTTCTTTCTTCTTCTCATCCACTTTGGATGCACGTGTTTTTCCAAGATTTTTCCAAGAATCCCGTTCTGTAATTTGTTTTATTGTCGATTCCATGCTGAGCCAGTGGGAAGTGCTCAAAGATGAGAAGAAGCACCATTGTTTCTTAGGTGCAGGTTTGTAGCCCCTCCGTCCTGAGTGTAGTAGTGAATTGCTGCACTGTGCTCACTGCTGCCTGGGGCGTGAGCCTGTCTCTTGGTGGCCACCCCGCTAAAAACAGGGGCCAGTTTTTGGACAGGGAAAATGTGACGCATCAGAAAGACAGACTTGTCTGTAAGTGAATGGCTTCTTTCTAGAAATTCCTATTTTTCTCCTTTTAGGAAAAGGGCAATTTGAAGAAAAAGAAGTAATAAAGAAATGATATGAAGAGAAGATGTAGAAGTATCACAAGCTAGATCCTAAGAGGAAATAGGGATGATAGAGAAATGTAAGCAAAAGACCAGTGTCACTGGGGGGGAAGCTAAAAACCCCTTCCCCAAGTAAAAGTAGAAACAAAAACAGAAACATGAATGGCAGGTCCTTCCCGACAGGATGAATCTGAGGGAAGGTACTCAGCTAAGCAGGATGTCTGTAACCTCGGGATTTTCATTCGCCTGAGAATTAATTCCCCAGGTGACTTAATATCTGACTAATCATATTTAACCACTGAGATGAGGACAGTGACAATTCTGATAATCTTGCAGACAAATGTATCTGCTTATTTTTGCACATGACACCAACAAGTTCTTAGTTTCCTTGGAAAGATAATGGCAGATTATTCTGTCTTAGTATTTAGTAATATCTGATTCCTTAGAAGCGTTTTGTGGATTTGTAATCACTTTTCTTTCTCCGTTTTTCTGAACAGTTGCAAGTCCATATGACAAAACAAGAAACAATTCGAAGTATCTATTTCTTTGTTTTAAGAAGAAATATTGCATCATCCTCCTAGTAAAAATTTCATTTATCCTTTCATTCCCAAAGTTCAGATCAGCTAAGAAATGATTTGTGTCCTGATGTACTTGTATCCCAGAATACATTTTCATTATCCCAGCTTATCAGTTATGACACAATGGACAATACAGCCTCAAAACTGGACAGACTTGTTACTTTGGTTGTGTCCTGGGAGGAGTCACTGCCAAATGTCTACATTCCAGTAGCCTTGAGCTATGGACCGGAAGTATGAAAATGGACATGCTAGGTAGGAATTTTAGGGAAAAGCCTTCCGTCAACTTGCTGCCAGGAAAAGCTACGTGTATCCAACTGCTTAATCCCTCTTTGTTCCTGCCTCTCTCTTTCATAGGCAAACACATTACACAAAGTTCTTTCTCACATCTTTTTTTATTTTTGAACATACCAAAAAGGAAAAAAAGAGTGATATCCAGAGCTCCATTGCCATCCTGTTTTTTTATTTTTTATTTTGACAGGGTCTTGCTAAGGTAGGATGCCCACACTGAGCTCGAACGTGCGAGCCTCCTGCTTCAGCTTCCTAGAATGTTGAGATTACAGCCACACACCACCATGCCTGGCAGCCTCATCTTTACTGATCTAGATTGGCATGTAATTTGACCTGATTGCTTTACCCTAGAAAGAATAGGTGGCTTCTAGTCATGCTAGAAATCCCCATGCTGACATTTTCTGATAGTGGACATGTTAGTGAATTCTCTCAAGTTTCCATTTCTTCACCTCTACAGTGATTTTAGTAACTGACTTTGGGGATGGCTAGAGAATTAAGTGAGGAAATGATTCTAAAAGGGAACGCGTAAACTGATTAGTATAAACTCCATCAGTAGCGCATTAATGACATTCATTCAGTGCCTATTCTGAGATATGCTTATGCTCCTTTAGTAAGACAAAAATAATTTTATTTTGGTAATGTTTCTTGTCTTCATTCATATTGTACTTTACTTGATGAAGAAAGTGGTATTGATCAGATCAGGCTTAGATCTACAAGCACAAGTAGATACATTGATGTCCTCAACATAGAATTTCAAGGGGCTTTAACATTGTCACTTCCCTCGGTCTTGAACAAGTCTTTTTTAGTCTTTGTAGCAGATACCTAGAAATACAAGGCATATGTTACACTGGCAAGAATTCCTTCCAGGTTTGCGTCTTTCCTTTCCCCCTTCTCTCCATTTCTTCTCCTACCCTTCCCTCTTATTTCTTCTTCCATTTGGTCTGAATTTTCTTGAATGGGGTATTGTCACTAGTGGTACTTACGTACCAGTGATGTCTTGGGGTAAGAAGTTTTTAAAAAATACCTAATCAATGACCACAAGACCACAAGGTACTTCAGGTTGTGATGTGGCTATTGAACAGGATTTTTTAGACTTGCTCTTTGTTGGTTGGGATGGCCCTCACCTTTTCCTTTCTCCCTCTTCATCATTGCAGGAAACTTGGATTTAACTGGTCAGAAGCAAGTATTCAAAGCAGAGAACAATCCCTGGGTTACCCCCATTGCTGACCAGTTCCAGCTTGGTGTGTCCCACGTTTTTGAATATATTCGTTCTGAGACATACAAATAGTAAGTAGACTATGATTTTCTAAAATATCTTGTTTTTCTGGTGTTCATAATTATGCCATTTAAAGAATTATCAGGTAATGTTGTCCTATTGCTGGCAGTTAAAACACAGTATTGCAAAATATTTTATTAAAAACTACATGTTGTAATTGCCTCTATAGATTACTTTTACTTGACATTTTCAAGGGCATTTTTGGCAGTTTTGTTTAGAGAATTTTTAAGGTACTAAATTAGTTGAATATTCATGGCTGCAAAGAAATTCACCAGACACTTTAAGATCAGAACATATTTTATTCTTCTGTGAATACGAAGAATTTTATGTGTTGTGAACAAAGTTGTTAAGCAGTGTATTTATAAAATCAGAAAATACTAGAAAAGCATTATTATGTAGAAGATTTTACTCTAGCGATGTGATAATCTCTAAGGGGAAGAGAAAGGGTAGAAAAAGAAGAGGAAGCAGTCAGTTTAAAATCACAGCTTCAAAATACCTAAAATCCTGACTTCAGGTTAAGGGGGATTATGGGAGTTACCTCTAAACCCATCTATTTGTGCCTCTTCCTCCTGTGTGGGGTTGGAAGGAATTCTGCCACCTCCCACCTGCTCCTGTTGTCTTGTCTTCTGTCATTGTTTTCCCACCTTGTCCCAGCTCTTCGCTCCAGCAACAGTCATTTATCTCGATGCTTAACTGATACCTAAGGCTGAAACCTAGGGTAATTTTAAACATCTACAAAGAAGATTTGGAAAAAAATCCAGAGTCAGATTTAATCTATTTAGTCAGTACCAACTTTTGAGAATTTAGCATCCCAACTATTAGTAAGGAGCTAAAGGATTGTTGGAGATTACATTCAGTTGAGACTCAGTCTCTGTCTGTCTCAGAAAGATCCCCACCACTCAGTGCATTTCTCACTGGAGCTGTGTTGGGCCCATGGGGCTGGATCATGGCTACCTCTGCCCACAGCACTGTGACAAACAATGACATTAAAATTAAACACAGTGAAATTGCCTAAAACGATGGCATATCCTCATGGATAAAAGCAGCTTAAAGCGTGCTTTACATTTTTTAAGACGCTACTCTGACGTTTACAATATAATCCTTAAGAAGAGTAAGATGGGATAAGTATACAATATATAAATTACAGCCGCTTTAACCATATAGATATGTGTGGTTATTACAGGTTCAATCTTTGTTTTAAATGCAAATGTTGCTTAGCCCTAGAAATTAGTTTGGTTAACTAAATCATGTGGAAATAATATAATTGCAAGTTATCAGATTATTGTTCATTTTCTTCCTCTTGTTAATCATTGCCATCCTGAGTTTTAGGTAGGGCTCTGATTGTTTGGTTGGCAAATATGAAGCAAAATAGAGCTTGGTTTGTATGGCGTATTTAAGATATCTTTCTGTATATGATAGTACAGTATATAGAAAAATACACAAATAAGTTCCTATTAATCCAGAATTGGAGGAAATACTCTTAATTATTCTGGTGAACAAATCTTTAATTTACTGTAGATTATAATTTACAGAGGATCAGAAACATTGCACATGGAAGTGTTCCTAATTTCATTTAATAAGATTAATTTGTGAATTCATGGATTTTGTAGTACCTCAGAGTCATTATTGGGTAGTTATTCACTATTGTACATTTAGAAATGATTTGTAGTTAGTAAAACATGGTTACAACTCTGGATAAAGGAGAGCTGTGTTGCTTTGGCCGAGTTGGGTGGTAGTTCTTTCAAAGGGAATGTGTGACAGATTTTAGTCAGTGGCATTTGATGTATATATTCTTATTTCCATTATTAGCATCTTACTTTTGAGGGCATAACCTAGTAATTAGCCTGTTGCTAGCTTACTTTTCCTTTTTGATTTACAGTACTTATAGAGCACTGCATTACCTTGTATCCAGTCAAGTCAGCATTAAAGGGCTTATGGAAGCCTGGAGCATCATTTGTCCCCTTTCTAGGGGACCCATTCGCTGCTTACCTGTGTGAACCTTTGGTGGAAGGACACACTTGATGTGAGCTCCCGTAGGGCAGGGATGCTCCGTGACTCCTGCCCTCTGCCATACTTGGAAAGGAGCAGAGTGATGACTGTTCCCTCAGCTTTTCTATCTGCTTGTTCTCCCATAAAAACATCCTCACTTCTTTATGCACTATACTATCCCAGTTGTTGGCTAAGCTAGACACTGAGTCAGCCTAAAAGACTCTGAGTCTTTCTATTAAAAGTATCTGTACTATTCTCTCTCTCTCTCTCTGTCTCTCTCTGTGGTGGAGTACTTGCCTAGTATCATCCCAGCAGGGAGAATATACATTTATTTATGTATTTACGTGTGCAAAAATGTTCCCGTTGTGTTTTGCCAGATTAATATATGCTGGTTTTTAAAATTTAAAATCCTCATAAAGGCCTTCCTAAAAGACATATTCATAGAAATGTGAACAGTTGCATATTAGTATATCCTTATTTAATTAGAAGCCAACTTAACTCTTTCACTGTTTTAGGTGGCCATTTTGTATTTACAAGAGTTATAGTACCCTTCCCAACTATCAGAAAAAAATACTGATCTTATTAGTGGGGACTTGGGTGCTCGTTAAAGTTTTTCAGGTGACAGCCTTCAGGGAAAGCAATTTGTTCCTGACACTCATTTTTTTTTTTTTTTAAGAAGAAGCAAATTTCACATTCAGTGTCTTAGTTTTACATCCTCAGTTCTAAAGTTCCTCATAGTCACTTCTTTGTTTCTTGATATTTACACCGCGTATACCCCTTCAATTCAAAATCCTTTTATATTTACATATGTATGTATATATAACTATGTTACCTATTAAAGATATATGTTTATATATTCTATACTAAAGCTATATATTCGTTTTTTCTTTGTTGTTTTTTTCTGTAGATAGACCTTTGAACTGTCATGGAAGCATAATTTTGTTTTGGCACTTGAAATGGCAGTGACCCCTTTCCTTTTCTCTTTTTTGAACCAATTAACCTATTACTTAAATGAGAGCGGTACGGAACTTAAGAACTGGCCAGAATGTTTGATTTTCGTGCAGGACTGTGGGCGGCTTCCACAGAGACCCTCGTGTCCTCAGCACATCCTGCAGGCCTTCCGAGCCTGGGGAGGTGGCAGCAGGAGGGTGGATGATCTGATTTATAGGCTCCGATGGACTGCGAGAGGGGACGTGGGCGTTTGAGACACACAGTGAATTGGTGCTTGGGAAGAGATGACATACTTTGAGATGATTTCTCCTGATGAAGACAGGGACTTGTTCCGTGAGGCAGGAGGAGGGGCGGGTGGGTGTGGCCGGCAGGATGTCGGGGTGTCCCCCTTCCGAGGCCTGTGAAGGGCGTCTTGGGCTTTCCTCCTGCCCTCCTCTTCATTTCTCAAGCGGAGGTGGCTCTCGGCTGGTCTGTCATACACGCTGCAAGGGGCATGTGGCTGGTGTCATTGCTTTGCCCATTACAAGTCGTTTCCTCGATTAATGTAAAAGGATTTCCTGGGTGCGATTGAGGGTCACGTCCTACAAGTGTGTTGGCATCTTCTCACACTTTCTGTGATGGCCTCTTTTATGTCTGTGAAGGAGAATTATGATAGAACAGTCAGACTTGTTCTGTTTCCAGAACGTCGAGCATTTTTTTCATCTCGGGGAGGGGCAGTCAGGTTGAAATCAGGGCGCTTGACGAGATGTGTTGTGAGGGGGAGTAACTTGCACTTCTCATGTTTCCATCAAGGAAGGGGGAGCGCACCCGGGACCATTTTAAAAGCTGACGAGTTAACTCTTGTCAACAAGTTCACAAAAGAAGAGATTTGACAAATGCTAGGTGGAAAATGTGTCGGGTGAAAGAAGCATTTGGGAAACAGGCTTGCTCATGAAGACTGCGATTTGCCGAGCGTGGAGGTGCTGTAGCCGCCTTGCAGCCCGGCGCCCCTCAGGAGCTGCCTGCTCATCATCCTTCCTCTCCGGGCTTCCTTTCTCCCTGGGGAAAGGCGCCAGCTCACTTGTTTCTGTTTTGTGTTTTGTATTCTCATCTCAAAACCGGCCACACCATTTTTCACATTCGTTAACAGAAACATTTCAACAAAACGATGCTTGGTGATTGGTTGGTGACAATGAGAAAAATGCTGGGAATTTCTCTTGACTAGAAATCTAGCAAAACCAATCGTCCTGTTTGGTTTGTAAGGAAGAACTCTTTTATCTGCCGGTTGGTGTTTCTCAAGTTGTTTTGCTTGCGAATTTAAAACTAAGTAAGTTTGTTTCTTCCGCACACTTTACAAACTTACCAGAGGCCAAAATGGACACATACGGGCTTATGTAGTACGTATAATCAGTGGCCCACAAGTTCTTTAAATAACCATCTCTCTGTAACCTAACAGGTGAGCCTCTTCATTTCAGGGCATTCCTTTGTAGAAGAAAATCATGTCTGGCAAACACTCTATAAACCTTATTATTTTCCAGTGAAATATGAATGAATACACAAAACCAGCAAATGGTTTTATAAAAATCTTCAGAAAGATAGAGAGGAGTTAAACTGCCAGGACCTTCTTAGCAGGTAGTTAATTTTACATACTGATAATCAGTATGCAGAACAATGTAGACTTTTCTTTTTTATTAGTGCATCTGAAAATAGCTCAAATTAAGCCACAGAGAAACAGTATTTCTGTGTAGTAGACATGAGAATGAAGGACTTCTTCCTAAAGCTTTCGATGTAAAGATTATTTTTATTTTTAAAAGTTGTCTACATGTTCTGTTCCCGGTAATTTATATTTCCCTTATAGATGCTATTTATGTATGTTTGGCTTCATTTTTTAAAGCTAATAAATGTATTATCACATTTCCTCTGTAATATAAAATACAATTCCAACTTCTGACATATCCATACCTATTTGTATGTAAATATGTTGCAGTGAACCAGTATTACTAAGAATTATCAGACACAAAAGGGAGAGCCATAAACTACATTGTGTTGTGGGCAGCCTCGTATCACGTCTCTCTGCTCACATTTATTTTGCCAAGGAGGGAAAAACCAAAATAGAGTAGCATTAGTTTAGGGCATTTCAAGCAGAATTGGAAGCTCATTGCTAAGCAGATCTTAGATATATCCACAGCTGAACCTTTGAACTTGGCTGCAGACACACCCAGCCTGGATGTAGGTGCAAGCTGACCTTCCAAATCCTGCTAGCCTCTGCTGACCCCCACTGTACAAGGACCCTTTCCCCAAACTACCAAATCTGAGACTGCACGCAACCCCTTTCTTAGAAGACAGCTTAACTACCAGCACCACTTATTTTATTTTATTTTATTTGTTTGTTTGTTTATGAGTGACAGGGTCACAGTAAGTTGCTCGGACTGGGCTCTAATTTCCAATCCTCCTGCCTCAGCCTCCCAAAGAGTTGCGATAACAAGCATGTGCCACCTTTCCAGTTTAAAGCTATATATACACTTGCTGTGTTGTAAGCAGCACAATTTCCAGATTGCTTGAGTGTGTTGTTTTTTTGTTTTTTTTTTTTCCCAAGACTGTAATCCTAAGTAGCCCCAAATAAATGTCTCTTTGTTCTCAACTAGGTTGACTTTATTCTAGGTCACCGGCTTTCAGTGGTAAAATCACACAGCATTAATTTTTTTCCACATAGTAAATAGGTTATGAGCTCAAGTTGAATAATGTTTATCCCACTGAATAAAGTAAATCAGGATGTAACATCAACTACCATTCTTTAGTTTTTCAACTGTTTCTTTGTGTGGTCATTAACCGTTAATTGCCTTTGTGAATTAGTATTTCCCTCTCTAGGGTAATGGGGAATATAGACTATCTGAGGAAGTATACATACATGTTTCTCTCTCGTCCAAGTTTTGTGATTGATCACTTATTATATTTTGCATTTAGAAAAAAAAAATTTCTTTCTCTGCTTTGTGACCTGGTGTTAGCATAATGTATGCATGCACACGTGTGTGTGTGTGTGTGTGTGTGTGTATGCTTCACAGGCAATTTTTATGTTTTCTTTGTGCATTTTCACAATTTAGTCTATATAAGTTTTTAATAGCCTTGGGAAGCTTTACTATTCTATAAATTCATAGCTCATCAAAATGATTCCATTGACATTTCCAGTATTCTTGGCTTCTGTGAGTGTTACACTTGGCAGCCTCCCTTCACCAAACCTGTGAAGGTCAGAAATGAGCCCTCTTAGGGTTTGAGAATCAGCTTCTGGGGGTACAGTCCTGAAGGCATCTGTATAAGCCCATTTTATACATCTCCAATTCTGGAGTGTTTCCACCCCACCGCGCTGGAGATGCAAATCCAGACTGGGACAAGGTCTGTTCCTGCCTCCACATTGATCTTTTCCCTCTTCTGCTGTCCAAAATCCCAGCACGCGTGCTTGCCCAGGGGCTCTGCAGGGTCCTTGACGAGATCATGATTCCAAGCAGAAGGAGCCATGCACTTGTATGTTGCTCATTGTAGTTTGCATTGTTCTCAGCGACTCTTGCACTTGCTGTTAAAGATTTCTAAGTAACTATTACAGGGACAGAGGAGGAAGGAGACCACAGCTGCTGCTACATCATCAGAAAAAGAGAAACACGTGTTCTGAACTTTACCTGCAAAAGGCTTTTGTTTAGGACTGTAGCTAAGGGATCAAGAGGTGGAGAGCACAAGGAGGGATGGGAGGGGAAGGGGACAAAGAAAGAAGTAAGATGTGTTATGTGCATCTTCAGACTCCCCATGATGAATGTAACCATTATGTATTACAGACATGGACTAATAAAAAATACATAGTGAAGAAAGAGCAAAGCAGTCTCCTGCTCTCTCTTCTCCCTCCTCTGCTCCTTTTCCTCCCTCCCCTTCTGTTCCTCCTCCTCCTCACCACCCCCCACTTGGTTGACTACCAGCCTTGTACTTTGCAAGTGCTGCATACCCGTAATACGCAGTGTGATACGTCACGTGAGGCGAACAGAATATAGATAATTCGTCCCACTCGACAAAAGGAAAATAAATCTCAACTGGCTACATCCACATTGCTCCAAGGAGATGTGTCAGGTCACTTCTTCAAGAAGAGCTCTTTTTGTGTTCCATTTTTAGATGGTAGCTGCTTGGTATGATCGTATTGAACTATTGAATATTGACTTATTCAGTGACACACAATTGGTCAGCCCTCCATATCAATAACCTTTATTAACACTTAGCAATTTTAAAGTTCAGTGCTTGGTGCTTCCTATCCGGCTAGAATGAAGGATTGCCTGCATTTACTGTTTTTATTTGAGAGATAAATTAAAAAGTGGCGCTTTTATAATCAAACAAAACTGTGTGATTTCTATTCTCTACACAGAAATATCTTGTTTTATTGCGTGCTGGCTTTTTATTGAGCTCCAGTCTCTTATTCTGGGTGGGCATTTTTGAAAGGATTTTTTTTTATTATTATTTTTGGCAGTTAAGGATTCTTCTGTGTTGTCAGTTATTTTGGTTTAGAATACATTATATTGTGAAAGGACTTTCAATCAACTTTATCAGATAAAATGCTTAAACCTAAATTATGTTCCCAGGCAATTGTCATTGCTCCAATTTATTCATCAGGCATTAAGCAAATAGTTTTTTGTATTTTAGTCTATTATATTCATATATTATTTCATATGTGTTTTTAAGACTCATTAAGAAACGTTTGTGGTTGGGAAAATACTGTTTTCCATTATCATAGTTAATTTTAAAAAGTCTCACTTGGAACATATACAATTCTGTTACCTTCAAAATGTGTACAGACCTTTTATTCTCTATCAAATTATAGTATTTAGTGGTTAAGAAAATCGTCACTGAGGTTTTGGCTATTTTACAAGGTAGGTTTACTGAATAAGGATCGTGACATCGTTTTTGTAAAGAAAGGCCCACCCTAACGAAGCACCACGAACAGATGGCTTAGAAGCAGAAACTCACTGGCTTCCAGTTCTGGGAATGAGAAATCCCACACCCACGTCTCAGTAGAGTTGGTTTCTTCCAAGCTCCATGAGACAGAGCTCTGTTCCAGACCTTTCTCCCTGGTTTATAGGTGGCTGTGTTTTCCCTGTGTCTCTTCATGTCATCTTCCCCATGTGTGAATCAAGTTGTGTGTCCATATTTTATGTTTTTGTGAGGACACCCATCTGTTGGATAAAGGCCCATCCTGATGCCCTCATTTAACTTGAGTCCGTCTCTGAAGACCTTGTGTCCAAACATGGTCACAGTCTAAAGTACTGGCCGTTAGGTCTTCAAAAATTGAATGAGGGTGGGAAAGCCCAGTTCCACCCATGACTCAGACGCCCAAAGTGACATTCAGTGCTTTATCAGTTTGTCCCACCCCTTTGCTCTTCTTCCACATCCCCACAACCACTGCCCCACCAGCCTCTTAGCAGGTTGGCTGTGGTGATTTCTGCCTAAACCCTCCCGAGTCAGCAGTGTCTCCTTGCATGTCAGAGGAAGCCCTGCTTCTGGCAGAGGAGACAAGTGGCTTCATTTTTATTCTTTTATGAGTGGACCATGATAATACAGTGGAGGCTAGTTAGAATTTGAAGATTCCTTGAGAATTCAAGGCCCCTAACCCCACCACCCAGCCCCTTCTTTGGCTGGAAAAATCAAGAAGGGAGGATCGAACGGAACACCGCCACTGGACTGCACCATGCCACATGTATGTGTTTTCTTTGCTAGAATCAGGAGAGGAGTCAATGTGGGAGGGCTGTGTGACAGCTGTCTGCTTCGTGCAGTGGGACTCCTTCCCGTAGACATGGATCCTCTCTCTCTCTGGGATCTTTTTAGCCCTGTGTGATAGCTCCTGGAGTTTTCCCCACGAAGTACGGGGTTAGAGGGTTCCTGTCCCAACTTCTGGAGCCCTCGTAACTTTGATCTCATTTTTTCTGCCTTGTCTGAGGAGATCCCTGGATTAATGGACAAGATGAAAACTACTTATAACAGGGTACAAAATTCTCTTTTCATGCAGTGAAACTGGTTTGCTTCCCCAGCAGAGACAGAGACGTTGAAGATGGGATATTTCTTTTCATAGGATGCACCATGCCATAAAGGCGCAGTGCCTGAGCTATGGAATGCTTCAGGGGAGAGTTGGAAATATTGGGGGATAAAAGCTTTAGGTAGAGATAGATTTTTAAAAATTTTAAACCTAGCAGGTATTTTTTTTTTTTTTTAAGAGGGCTACTGGGGATTGAACTTGGGGCCTTGTGCTTACTAGGCAAGCACTCTACCACTTGAGCTAAATCCTCAGCCAAACAGCATATTTTTAAAAATTGAGCTAGAATATTTCAATTTGGGGGTAGGAGAGAGATTTACAGACAGCACATGCATGTGGCACTCCCAGATCTGTGTCAGGGTGTGGGTTTCAGAGATGGCTGCTGGTCTCAGTTCTGTCGTTGGTCACCGACCTCATCACACCCACCTCAGCTCCTTCATCTTCAGGGTGAGTTTCCAACTACATCATCTCTGAGGGTCATTCTAGCAGCTATTTCTAGTTCTGAGTTCTTTATGGTTTTTTTTGAAACATGGTTTATTGTTATACCAATTCATAATTGTTAAAATTTAGTTTAATTCTCAAATTTACCACCCCCCTCCCCTCCCGAAGTATCTGGATTTACTTTATTGATTTTTTTTAAGCAAAGGAAGACAGTGATGACCCCGAATATAAATTATTACAGGAAAATGGATACAAGATAAAATTACCAGATCAACCTTTTTATTCTATATTTTATGGAATATCTAATATATGTTTGGCAGTAACTTATTCTTGCACATGAATTCCTGACACTTTCGATTCTTCAGACTTATTAATCAGTGTAGTCAGGACCAGAGCAATTTTACGAGACTTACTAGTCATCAAAAATTTATTATCAGATAAATCAAAGTAACAACGAGCGCCTTAATAAGGTAGAGAAAGAGGCATGTAAAGGATCATTTAAGACTGTGCTTTTTGTCAGTTGTGTGTGATATTTACAACCAATATCAGAGAACTTACTCATCATTTCATGCAAACAGTCAGCAGGGCAATAGTTATCTTCTTAGGTAAAACCTTTCTCTGTTTTTCTTCAGGAGGATATTATATTTGGTTTAACTATAAACCTGAGAATGCTAAATATACAGGAGATAGGAAGCATCATTTTCCAATGTTAAGCCTATAACATTTATTTTAAAATAGGAGCTGCATTTTCTTCTGAATTTCATTACATTTGTCATCCAAAGTCAAGAATTACTGAGCTCAGCTTCCCTCTGAGCAAGGTGGATAAACCCGAGCTCTTTGGAAAGACATAGGGAAATAGCGCTATCCAAATTGGCCTCCTATGACCACAGTTCACTTGTATTCTGACTACTAAGAGTAGGCTTCTGTCTGCCCGGTGCTTGGCAGTGTTTTGGAGTCTTTTGGAAAGTTTTTAAAAACAAACAAACAAACAAACAAACAAACCCTGTGGGTACTTACTGTTAGATGAGGTATTTGGAAGAAAGTCTGAAACCAAGACTCAGGATCTCCTCATGGCTGGACTCTGCATGTGCAGTGACCTGAATGTGCTATATAAACGAGACATCTCCTGCTGAGATTGCCCTGATTTCTGAAAAATTAAACCATTCTGAGGCTTGGAGTTGACCAATGTATAGTTCTTTGTTTTTTGCTGGTTCATAATAAGCAATACTCGAAATATGAAGCTATATTCTTAGTGTTATAATATTAAGTGAAGGGCAGTTCTTCCTGGTACTCCTTCATTAGATGCTTTCTTTTTCCCATGCTACTGTCACGGTACAAATGAAACACGTCTGTAACAAACGAATGAATTGTGTTTGAAGCGGAGGACTTCCTCCCTGTGAATCCGAGGGCCGCGTGGCTCATTTGTCTGCCTAGTCTCTGTCCACCGTGGGAGTGTCCCATGGGTTATGTGCCTCGTGTGATTGGGTTTATAACATGTGGAGTGTTTCCGAGGGATACACGATAAACTAGTAAAGGTAGTTACCTGCAGGGAAAGAAATGGGTGACTAGAGGTAGGAAGGGGAGGGCACATTCTTTTCACTCTTTAAACTTTGGTACTTACTGGTGTTATTGAAAATACTCTGTTTTGTACACGTATTTACTATTTAAAAGATTGCTTTGGGGCTGAGGGTGTTGCTCAGTGGTAGAGTGAACGCTTCACTTATGTGAGGCCCTTCTTTCAATTCCCAGCACCGAAATAAAACATTACTTTAAAAAAAAAAAGTGGGATCTATGAAAGAAAGAAGAAAGAAACCAGGAAGAACATATCTTTCCCTCAGACTTTGTGTGCTGCTGTCTCCCTTTCCACTCATCTGGCTGGATTATGAGGAGCCCCTTTCTGCCAGTCTCGCATCGGTCCTTGCCCCAGATGTCAGGGACTTGGGAAGAGATGATCCAGACAAGCGCTTGAAAGGTAGTTTCTCACTTGCTGCCCCAACCGTTCCCTGTCTTGTGTTAAGCATGGCGAAGTCTTTCGTGCTTTATAAACCTGTCAGATGACATTAGGCTTGCCCGTATCATTGGAAGGCTCTATAGCAATCTGCTATTTCTTCAGAATCTAACGTGAATCTAACGTGAAATGGGAAAACATGATCCTTCACAAAGATCTCACAAAAGAAAAGAGTAAAGAAGAAAATGAGAAAGTGGATTCCTGTCTTGTTTTGTTTTAGAGGTGTCTTCCTGCCCTAAAATTTTAATCAGTTGAGAGTGAGGATTTTCTGTATTCGAAAGGTTGTAAGGGTTTGAAATAAAGAATGGATCTTTGGGCTGGGGATTTAGCGCAGTGGTTAGAGTGCTCGCCTCGCAAGCACAAGGCCCTGAGTTCGATTCCTGGTACCAAAAAAAAAAGAATAGATCTTTAAAGAAGTGATTACATACAGCCTATTAGAGAATAGGACTGAGCTTCAGATTCCCATATAGGACAAAGATTCTTTCTTGTTTTGTTTCTTCTCTCCCTTTTATTTACTGGGGGAGAGGGACTGTAAACTAAGATGACGTGTGTGTTTCAGACTGTTTATGTGAGATTATGAGCATTTTTAATCTGTTATTGTACATTCTTGATAGAAACTGCATGAGTGGAGATCTTTTAATAGAATGTGTCTTGCAACTAGCAAAATTTATTTTGGTACTAAATTCTAGATAATTCCTAAGGCATGTAGATTTTGTCAATAAAAGTTTTGTTTGGTAATACTTAAAATCTTGGAACTGTATTTTTTAGGTTTTCTGGAGACAGCTTCTGCTTTATTTTTTCTAGGCTTAATTAACAAGACAGAGTAACAAGAAAAATGTGGGTCATAAAGTAAGAATATTCTTTATAAATTTTACACTGGAACATTGTTGGAAAACAAATGATTGCAAATGGGGGGAATGTGTTCCTTGAAGCCCATCATGTGAATGATTGTTCAGGGTGACTTTGGTTTACTGTAGTTCCAATACTAAGAATCTTGAGTGACTTTGAATAGGAAGATCCAGAGCATGCATTATTGGGAAGCCATCTGTTCCCACTTCTTACTCTGCCCATCTTTTTTCACTCATTTTACCAACATCCACATGGATGAGTGACCTGTGTGACAGAACTTGTCCCAGTTACACGAAGGGGAGAGAATTGGTGTTCGTTGACTTCCTGCTGTGTTCTTCACACACAGCGTCATCTCCAAAGCTCAGGAGTCCATCTAGGTGTTCACCTTGCCTTTCAGGTGAGAAGGTGGAGCATTCTGGGATAAGTAAAAGAACCGATGGGTTAGCCTCTTGCAGAGCCGGAGATCAAACTCAGCGTGTCCTGTTAACCATGTCATCATTCTCCATGTTGCTTCTGGGCAGTAGGGTCCTCAGAGGAATTCAGGGATGGGCTGTGAGGGCAGGCGCAGGATCATTTACCTTTTCTGGTTCTTAAATCAGACTCGGCCTCCTGCCAGCTCCAATGCTCCTGTAGGCTTGAACACAGTGGCGTGTGAGCTTCCTAAACGGTACCCTTGTTGCCACTTCCTGGGTCCTGAGAGCCTTACTTCCCACAATTCACCTTGATTCCGATTTAATCCTCTTACCTGGATGGTTCTGACTCAGAAGGTACAAGTTTATTTTCTTACCAGCTATACTCGCTGGCTCAGGGGCTGTGTATCTAGCCACTGTGGGCTACACAGCTGTACTTAGTAGTTGAACTTCAGTCATTAGTGCAAATTGAAGGGTACGACCTTTCTCTAGCACACTTTGTTATTTCTCTCCTTTGAACTTTGTAATGGACTCTCAGCCTTTTGTGGCTCATATTGTATCAATCGACTAAAATCAGATTGGCCAGTACAACCCTTCCCAAGATTTCTCCTCCGAGAAATCTCCTTGGTCTCTCCTTTATGTCTTTTGTTTTAGCACTATCTATAGAGCTAGGCTTTTAATTTTCTTACTCCAACAAAGAACTGCCCTTTCTCCAAGGAGTCCTGGTCCTTTAAGTGTAAGATAGTATTAAAATACAAAAGCTGAGGCCCAGTGGCACGTATTTCCCAAATAGGCATCAAAGAGAGGATAGGGTGATATGAGATCTGCCAGCTACTTGAATGATGAAGCAGAAAAAATAAATTCTATTTTAAAGAATGCATTTGTGTTGATCTTCTCCCTTACCTCTTTTTTCAAGATTGTCTTAGCCTCCCTGCATTACCAGAATTCATTAATCCAGTCCCCTCTTTACCAACCATATATACTGTATCAAAGCTCGTATTTACACGGATAGTGATTCCCACATTTCCAAGGTGCCATTTTCTTTTCTTTTCCTGGTCATGGACTCGAGTGTTCTGCAATTGCCTGATAATGAGTGTATGAGATTTTATATTAAAGAAACTAAAAGTATGGGCCACTCAGTAATATAAAAGTTTAGATAACCTGGTTCTAGATGGCATGCCACTCAATTAAGGGACCAACAACAGATGGAAGGAACACATACAGATACAACCTTTTGAGGTTGTGTAAATTACCTCTTTGTTGCTTTGGCCATTAGTGTTTGTCTTTTAACATAAACAGCGTACTCTTATCTTGAGTTCTTCAGGGGCCTTTGGCAGTGGACCCCACAGCCCACCCCCACTGCTGTCCCCGATTTGATTGTTGCCCTTAGCCTTAGTGTGTGGGCTCCCCAGACCACAGGGACTTTGTAATCTCAGACAATGG
Source organism: Hystrix cristata (assembly GCA_004026905.1). NCBI lineage: Eukaryota > Metazoa > Chordata > Mammalia > Rodentia > Hystricidae > Hystrix > Hystrix cristata. The sequence goes on from PVJO010006688.1 coordinate 21,934, forward strand.
GCTCTCCAGATATTTGATGAAGGGGAATTTGTTCTTTCAACTATGCCTGGTAGCCTGCAATTTCAGTGTTTCTGCCAGAGGAAAAGTTTTGGAAGACTTTGCGTTACACAATTTTAGTGCTTCCCTGTCCTCCTCCTGTCTGAGGTGCACAGATTCCATGATAGTGTTAGAGCTGCTCCATGCCCATGAAAGTTACTCTGAGGTTCCCAAGGCTGCGGCCGTCCCTTACCAGCTGCTTTCCATCCAATCCAGTAGCTCTTTTTATCCGGACTCTGAAAGAAACTCATGCACATGGCATTTCAACAGGCAGCATGGAAAAAAATACCAGAAGCTGTAATTGTTTTGTATTGTTTTTGTATTCCAATCAGCCAGACCTCCCTCCCCTGACAGATACCTCCGAGTGGGTGTTGGCTGCTGTAGGTGTGGCTTTTGTCTCTTATCAAGATGGTGTGAAAGAGACTATCAAAAGAGAATTGGCAGGCTTTGAACTATAGTAATTGCTTAAAAATAAACAACGGTATTTAAACGTGTATCCAATTTATTTCACTTACGAGTATGGTCTGAAGATGCATCCATTTACCTAGGAAATCTCAAGTTTATCATTCTTTACAGCAGAGTACTACTTCATTGTATTAAAAAAAACACATTTTGCTTAAATACGGCATTTCTCTAGTGTGAGAAACAAAGCGTAAACAAGAACTAAAATGTATTATCCTGGGAAAGGGAAGAAATTGTTCACATGGGAAGGGGAACGGAGGGACAGGGAACAAAGGGAAGGGGAAGGAACGGCGGGACAAGAGAAAAAAGAATAGAAGGAAAAAAATGGAAACAAAGCTTTTGTAAATAAGGGAGGAGAGGTTGAAGGGAGGGGAGGGGAACAGAAAGAAAGCAGCAAGATAGTCCATGTACAGGTATAAATTCCATGTGATGAATATTACCATTATGTATATCTAAAAATGTGCCATTAAAATTAAAAAAAAAAACATTGAAGATGAGGAGAGGGAAGAGAAGGTAACTCTTCTTCTCAGCCCTTGAAAGATATAAAACAAAAGTGGGTGTTTTGTTGACAAGTCAGAAAAATACTTAGTGCTTAACGTCTGAACCAGCGATCCTCGACGGGAAGGGCGTAAGGCAGCGCTCAGCATGGCAGTGTCAGGGACCCGGGAGCCTCCTGAACAGCCACCTGGCGAAGAACCTGCCTCCTGAAGTGGGTTGTGTCCTGAGGTACCCTGCAGCAGTGCTGTCTGGCGAGTAGCCCAACCTGTTGAATACAGGGACACCTGACAAAGGCAAGGAATGATAGTGTGCTTCAAGAAACACTTGGGCTTGTCAGCACAGGAAAGAATCCCGTCAATACACAACTTCCAAATTTGATGGTAAATTTTCTCATGCATTGAATTAATGTTCTATATTTCTAAGAAAATTATCCTAATTAAATTTTCATTGTTTGTCATGTGTTGGGGGGGGGAAGATAGCATTTCATATTTCTCCTAAGGTTTGAAAATAGCGTGAATTAATTTTAATTATGTGCACAATGAAAAGGAAAGGAAGGCAGAAACTGTAGCTGCAGCCCTCGTGTCAGGTCAGAATTCCTGCTTTTGAGAATTAGTGTCGCTTTCTGCCTTACAAAAAAGAACCAAGGGATGCACAAGATTTATATCAGGCCCTCAGCCACTTCTGTCCCACTTCTGGCCTTGGAGTCTTGTCACTGAATCGTGAAGGTGCGCGCTTTTACCAGCAGCATTCAGAGACCCTGGAGGAGCATTTCTGTGGGTCCAGAGAGCCTGCGGGCACCCTCTGAGGAAGTGGACATCAGCTGTGATGTGTCCCAGTACAAGGAGGGCAGAACTGCCTAACCCTGAGCAGGCCCAGCCCTGGAAGATGGCCAGCTCCAGCGGGGAGCCAGGAGCGGTACACAAGGCAGACCAGGCCACGGAGCGCTTGCCTGGAAGAGGGCTCCCTGGGTTCAAACCCCACTGTTAACCTTCTGCTAACTCTGTGATACTGGGCCAGTTGGAGCTTGTTTTTTTTTTAACATCTTTATTGAAGAACGCCTGACCTATAACAAACTCCAAATTAAGGGTATACAGTTTGGTGTTTTGATGTCCTTATCTTTTAAAACAGTCAACTTAGTTGTGATAGTAAACATACTCATCATCCTCCAGGGTTAATATTTTCCCTGTGTAAACCGTGTTTCTCGCTCAGTCCCTTATCTTTTTTCCCTTCCATTCCCAGGCGATCACTGACCTGCTTTCTAACTATACAACAGCTTACATTTTGTAGGATATTATATAAATATAGGTACATAGTGTGTAATTTTTAGAAAAACTTTGTCTCTCTCATTCAACATTCGTATGTTGGGAGTTAATCCATGTACTGTTATTCTAGTTACCATTGTTACATGTAACAATAACTCACTGCTTTTTATTGCTGATCAGTGGCCCAGTGAATGGATATACCACAATGTTGTTTATCCACTTGCCTGTTAATGGGCATTTGGGTTCTTTCCAATTTGGCACTACTACAGGTAAAGCTGCTGTGAGCTTTTGTGTGGAAGTATCCTGTTAAACGAGTGCTGTCATTTCTCTTGGCTACATCCCTGTGAGTGGAATGGGTGGGCTGTGAGATAGGTGTGGATTTACCTGCTTAAGTAATTATCAAAATGGTTTTCATAGTTGTGGCATCACACATACCAACCAACAGTGACTACTTCCTTATCAACTCTTGATAGTTTTTAAAATTCTATTTGTTCTAATAGGTTGCGGTAATACCTACTTGTGGTTTTAATTCAGTTATGTAATCAGTAGTGATGAATAGAACTTTTGACATCCTCGTATCATGTTTAAATTTTGTGTGACTCTCCAGTTTTTAAATTGTTTAATGTATTTTCTTATTAGACTATTTAGATTATATACTATAGACCATTTTTGTGTGCATGTGGGTGTGTACTGGGGACTTAATTTAAAGTCAGGGCCTTTAAACTAAGCTACATTATTAGCCCTTTTAAAATTGTTTTTAGGGCTGGGGATTTAGCTCAGTGGTTAGAGTGCTTGCCTAGCAAGCACAAGGCCCTGAGTTTGATGCCCAGCACCAAAAAAAAAAGAAAGTTTTTAATTTTATTTTGAGGCAGAGTGTTGCAAAATTGTCCAGTCCGAACTTGAACTTGTGATCTTCCTTATAGATGAAATCTTCAGAGTGTCAGCTTCCTGTCTCAGCTTCCCAGAGTGCTGGGCGAGTATAGATCAAATCTTTTCAGAGAGGTGCTGCTGTGATCTGGATATCAGCATCTCTTTCAAATTCATATGTTGAATCTAATTCCCCCAAAATGATATTAGGAAGTGAGGGCTTCTAGGAGACATGTAGGTCATGAGGACAGAACCCTGGCAAAAAGAATTAGATGAGAAGGTCTCATCTATGTGAGGACCTTGGGGGGACAAGAGAATGTCTTATCTATGAGGTACAGACCCTGGCCAGATACCAAATCTGCTGATCTTGAATGTTACAGTATCTAAAACTGAGAAGTGAATATCTGTTGTTTAAAAGCCACCCAGTCCATGATACTTTATTAAGGCAGCCTGAATGTACTAATACATTTGCTTCCCAAAGATCCTCTTCATTCTCCTAGTCATGTCTTTTGAAGAATAAAACTTTTTAATTTTATTGAAGTCTGTTTTATCAATTTGTTCTTTTGTTAATTGTGCTTGTAGTGTTAGTATTTAAGTATTCTTTGCCTAATTCTAAGTTCAAAAGATTCTCTTCTGTGTTCTCTTCCAGAAGCTTTATAATTTTAACTTTCACATTTTGGTCTGATGCATTCGAGTTTTTCTTGGTATATGGTGTGAGGTATGGATCACAGTTCATAGTTTTGCATATAGCTACCCAGTTGTTTCTGCAGCATTTGAATAAGTTTGTTTGATTATATTATTTAAGTCTGGTGTATATTTTCTGCCTGCTTGTTCTGTCAGTTACTGAGATGGGGAACTGAAATCTGAGATTGTAGTTCTAATGCTCTTTGATTATCCCATTGCTTTTTTCTTCATTTTGTTATTAAACCCATAAACATTTAGAGTTAGGATTGCTATATCATCTTGATAAATTGTCCGTTTTTTTACGATAAAATGAAATTCTTTTTTTTCAGTAATATTCTTTGGCTAGAAACATACTTTTATATGATAGAAATATTGCCACCCTTGCTTTATTTTGATTTGTGTTAGCATGGTATACCAGGTATTTTCCATTTACTTTTAATGTATTTATATCTTTATATTTGATGTGGATTTCTTGTAAGCAGCATATAGTTTGGTTTTGCTTTTTCATTTTATTCAACAATCTCTGCCTTTTAATTGGGTTATTTGGTCATTTATTGTTAATGTGTTGTATTCATTGTTTTGTTTTCTCTCTTTCATTTTAGATATTTTGTTACTTTTCTTAATGTTCTCTGTTTATTCATCTTATATATTGTAATCTCTTGTGATTTAACTTAAGTCTTTTACGTTCTCCAAAAGTTGGAATACTATTTAACTCTAGAAGAAAGGGAGATTTTGGAGAGAAGTGCTTCACTTCATTCTCTTCCTTGGCCTACCTGATGGTTACATAGTTGTTCATTTTTACACTCCTGTTTATCAAATGAACATATATGGTTTATGCACCTTTGGGAAATAGTCATATTTTTACAGTTTAAAAAATATTCTAAATGTTGTGTATTCTAGTAGATGAAACCTCAGTAACAAACAGAACTGTTGACTTTTTGTCAGAGAATTAGATTCAGTTATTATATTGTTAATTATGATATTTTAGTTTTTCAAGTGGTTACATTTTTAATTTTGTTGAAGTCCAATACAAATAAGTAGTTATATTACTATCATTAGCGCTCATACTTGCGGAACAGAAGAAATACACAAATTTTTAAAATGAGAGGAGTTAATAGTATTCTACAGTCCTAAATTTGAATTGGAAATATTCTAAGAGTTCATAGTATATTTTTTCTTTTAAAAACTTTTTGTTTTTTTACACCAAAGAGCCTTAGAAAGAATGACCACTATAATAACAGAATCACTCCTAACTCCTGGTTTGTTATAGTTTCTCACTAAAAGAACTCTGGGATCTTTAAAGAATTGGGTAACTCCAGTTCCCTGTCAAGACAGTGTACAGCAGAGCCTGAAACAACTTCACAATCCAGAAAGACAGGAAGCTGTCAAAGATTGTGTCAAAGTCATGTGAAGAGGCTCCCTCTTGACCCAAAACTGGGATATTTTAGATATAGTAAGAATATTAACTCTGTATTAAAACAGTGCAAGTATGTTATTAGACATTCTCATTCAGACGGTGTATATGTAAAAAAAAAAAAGAAAAAATTAAGGTGAGGAGGAAGATAATCAGAAATTTGAATACTATATATTTGGAATTAAGGATTAAAGAATTATTAATTTTAATCTTTATGTATGATTGTCATTATGTACCTAAATGTTTACAAATGATCTAATTTCTGCAATTTACTTCAAAATAATCTAGGGGAATGAGGAACTGGTGGAAATAAAAATAAATGAAATAAGACCAGTCCTAAGTAGATAATTTTTCAAAGTGAGTGATAGGTAAACTGGGACTTATATTATTCTCTCCATTTTTGTGTTTTGTTAAAATTTCTCCAAATAAAGTTTAAAATATTTTAAATTAAAGTATGAATAGAGAGAGAACCTGTATCATAGGATTGTTATGAGGATTGAATTGGATAGGTAGTATCTGTAAAGTCTATCACATTATTGGACTTTTAAAAAAAAATCAGAGTAGCTTAAATCCCATGCCTTCCACCCCAATTTTCCTCCCAAACTATAAAAACCTCTTTCATTTCAGTCCATAGGGAGCTGGAAAAGGGTCCCTGTGGTGCTGTCCATGGTGCTTACCGGTACTGATCAACCCGGGCATGAAAGATGAGTTTGGTCTTATATACACTGAATTTGAGGTTTCTGGAAACTCTTAAATTGAAAGAAATATAACAAGGAAGAGGTTCCGTGTGTCTGAAATTCAGGAAGCCAATATAAGATGAAGTTGAGCCCTTCTCGTTTATGGTTGTGGTCTCCCAGGATCCCTGCTTAGAGTGGTCACCAGTGGGCCAGCTCCACCTCACAGCCCAGGTCACTGAAGGAATAGGCTAGTCACTTCTGTGCCTTGTGCTTTGAAAAGTCAGGATCTCAGTTTATCAGTTCGTGTATATGTTTAATTTGCTACCCGTTTTAAAGTATTTGTCAGATTGAGTGCTTACATTTTGGATCTTACTATGGAATAAGATAGTGTGCTTGGTGTATATAATTTTATAGCAAGCACGATAAACATGGATGGACATTATTTCTTCTCCTTTTGGGTACCAAAAGAAATCTACAGGCTACTATATTTTCTTCCATAATTTAAAATGTACTAAACTCCACCTCCTTAGTTGGTGTCCGGAATAAGCAGTGGGAAGCATATACCTGCCCAAATTTAGAAAGCAATTTAAATGTGGCCCAAGTGGAAACTGCTTTATGTAGATCTTAGTGTTGTAATTTTAAAAGTGGAACAGATACCATTTGTGACCACCTGTATGTTCTAGAGGCTCAGTAAGTCAGCATTTTTCCTTTGTTTTGATGTTGGATGTATAAACAAGAATGAAGAGATGAACAAGTGTCCTTTTCTGTGGACACACTGTGGTTGACAGGCAAAGGAATCTTGTTGCCAATGACCTGGGAAGAAGACTTTGGGTTTCTCTAGGGCAAGTAAGAGAGCCCCACATGATCAGCAGCCCCTGAGAATTCCAAAGTAGAATTTGATGAAAGTTAAAAGCTGATGAAGTGCTTTAAAAAAAGATGAAAGGAAATACTCATTTTGAGAGGACACACTCTGAGATCATTTGGATTTTTGGAGTGAAGCAATGCTGAGTTTGATTCCCACCTCCACAGGGTGAGTGGCTGCATTATGTTATTTTGGTGCCTTGAAGCTTTCCGTAACATGTTAAAGGTGTCAGGGTTGTGGGTCACATTCTGCAGAGCTGCGGTCTGACATTTGGATTTTCTAAGTAAGCTCTGACAGCATCAGTACAAAACAATTCCAAAGTTTGTATAAATACTCATCTTTAATAATAGAAATTCCGCGTGTTCTTTCTGTAGTCTGCAGGTTGAAATAATGAGGCTTGAACTCTAATAGAGAGCTGTATACAACAGTGTAGCTACCACTTTTCAGCAAGTCAAGATATTTTACGTACATAAATATACATAATGTTGTGTCACCAATTCGGTAAGTTTCAATGCATATCCGGCCACCTCTGTTCAAAACAGGCCCTTTGACAGGACGTGGCTGCTGGAGTCATGTCGATGGTTGATATTCCTGAAACAGCAAATCGGCATCACAGTTGGAAAAGTGTAAACCACCATCAAAGACAGAAAATGAGGTCATTGCAGTGTGACTCCTTTTATTTACAGATGTAGGGAAGGTAATAATGAGGGAGATCAGAGTAAAAAGAACAGAAAAGAGATAAAATGGAAATGTTCCTAAAAGTTATATCTAAGGACTTTTCTGGCTACATTTAGAACCAGGGAAAGCAGTAAAAATATGAGGAGGAGAGCATGTTTAATTATTTAATCCTTTTTTTAAAAATTTCATTGAATTACAAAGTTCATGAAACCATAGAAATAGTTTTCCTCCTTATTTTTCAGATGATAAAATTGAATCCCCAAATGGTTAAATGACCAGAAGGGACCTAGTTAGTAAATATCATATTTTGTTCACGGGGTCCTTTCAACTATAGTTATCTCTGCCAGAGACATATTTCCTATTTAACACTCATCCTGACCCAATGCCTGGTTAATTCTCATTGTTTCACAGATTTTGGTCATTTGTATCTTTCCCTTAGGAGCCTATCCCGGCCACTCTCTGACCTTTGTCAAGGTCAAATAATATAGTAAGAGAAACAATCCCACAGCTAATCTTCGTTGAACATTTATTATTTAATCATCATAACTTCAGGGGTTTGCATCCAAAATGTCCCCCACAAGGCTCCTTGTAGAGAAGGCCTGTTGGCCAGCTAATAGGCTTTTGGGAAATGGTCGCACATGAGATCTCTGACTTCATCAAGGGGATTACTCCATTAATGGAGTTAAAATCTGATAGCATTAGAGCAATGTTGGAAATTTTAGGATGTAGAGCCTACCAGGAGGACATAGGTCACTAGGGGCATATCCTTAGGGACTGTATTTTGTCTTCAGTTCTTTCCTTTCTGGCTCTTTTTTGCTATTTTCTTCCTGGTTGCCATGAGGTGAGCAGCCGCCTTCACCCCACGCTCCCACTGCCATATTTTTGCCTTGCCACAGTCCGAAAGCAGCAGAGCCAGCCAGCCTTGGACTCAAGCTTCTGAAACCATGAGCAGAAAGAAACGTTTCCTCCTGTAAGATGTTATTCTTGGGTATTTTATCACAGTGTTGGAAAGCTGCCTAACTCAAGAGCTCTGTTGAGGATGGTACTCTTTTTCCCCATCTTACAGAAGGGGAAACTTGGACACAGAGGAATTCAGTAATTTGCTCAGAATTATAATTAATAAGCCAGAATTCCATCCCACACATTCTCACTGCAAACTCCAGGTTCAGTTCTAGTCTACCACTTATCTATTATCCGGAGATGTTGTACCTCTCTTAGCACTTTCTTAAACTGCTGTTTGTGTGGCTATTTGATTAACACACGTTTTCTGTCAGACTGTGACCTTTGGGGGAGCTCAGAACACCTATCTTTTGATTTACCATTTTGCTGCACTCCTAAATGCTTTACATCTAGTGGGTTTACTAAATATAGTACTCTATATGGAAAATAGAGGTAATATCATTTTTGGAGTCCTCTTGTTCTACTTGTATTATGCTGTGATACTAATTGTATTGTTTTGAGAATTAAGTGAGAAAATGTAGAGAAAGTACTCACTAGTGCAAACACTAAGTACTCAGTAACTGAGCGGGTGTGATTAGACACATGACTTAGAGAGAAGTTAGCTGAAGGCCCCAAGACAGAATCCGGACCCGGATGGTTATGCTCCCAACTTTTATACATTACCCCTTTTTGCTACCTGTAGTTAGAAAGGAAAGTGAGTCTTAGAAAACGTGTTGCTTTCCAGAGCCGTTTTCACTAGACAGTTAAACCGTAAGTTTCATCCTCGCTAAGTGTCACTTTACTCTTTGCGAGTTAGTCAGACCCAGAATCTTTGTGACCCGTCGATAGTTGACAGATCACTTCCTGAGTCGGCATCCCACGTGCAGACTGTTAGGAAAGGCTAAAATATTTTTAAGTCATTATGTCATTTCAGGGTGTGGTTGTTAGGTCCTTATTCAGTTACAGAAGAGTTTAAACTCTTGATTCTTTACTTTTTCTTTGATCTTTTAGGTGGATTTTTTTCCTGTGTTCATTCTGTCTCTTCCTGTATATGTTTTGAATGATGCAGGTATGATTTATTATTTCAGATCATACCCTTGAAGTTAGTTTGGCAGTGGTGTCCCTGGGTAAAGAGATGCATTCGGCAAAGAATCAGCAGTGTATTCTAGTATATGGGACCAGACTGTGGAATAAAAATTGAGTTATAAAATCTATAAAAGTCACAGATGATATGGTGAGGAGATCAAAATTAATCTTTAAAAAGCACCAGACAAAATGCAGATAGCCGAGAACAAAAATAAAGGTAGTAGTCGTCCTGAAAGTGACAATTAATTATTTAATTCCAAGGACACATTATAGTCTAAAAGAATATTTCGGGCTCACAGTGGACTAGCTATTTTATGCAGAAGAATGCCAGTTTTTCATATTTATTAAAATTGTTCGTAACTGCCTAGCTGCCTAGATGAAGTGTTGTATTCTTGTGCCTCGATCCCATATATTATCTTGTACGTTTTTGTCGTGCATGCTACTAGAAATCTGCCTAAATTTTAGAATGATCCGTGGAGTATCTTCAGCATCAGCATCTCCTGAATACATACTCTATTTCCGTTTGGCTTAATGTGATCTTTTATACAGGATTGGAAGAAACAGTCTGTCTCTGTGGGAAAATTATAACTTTTTTTCCTATGACATAAATTTTAGACAAAATCTTGTTTAATGTGAAAATTTATGATTAGTATTTAGGTATCATGTGTTCCTGTTACCTAAAGATTTGGACAAGATATAAGGGAACTAGTAGAAGCTTCTTCTTTTCATGTGGATTTTCAGCGAAGAACTGTGTTTGCTTGCTTTAGGTGTTAACCTGTTGAGTGTTTACATGTTGCTGTGGCCCATCCATACAATGGTGTGTTTGGGATGATGAGTTCTCAAGTCAGACTGCCTTCAGTTCGTGTCCTGAGCCTACTACTTGTTATTTCTGTTACATAACTGTTTGAGGATTAATCATCTCATCTGTAAAGTAGAATGATAATAGCGTTGTTTTGGCTTGTGCCTAGATGTCCTCCCAAAACGTCATATGGTCATAGGTGGGGCTTTTCAGAGGTGGCTGGATCTAGGGTGTGTGATGCTGGGATGAAGGGTACACTGCTGAGATTAAGGGTGCCCCACCTGGATGTGGGGGCCCCAGTCTATAAACTTGCAGCCTGGATGGAATATAAAGGGACAAGGAGAGGCAGGTTGATGTTTCTGCCGCTGCCAACTTCTACTGCTGCTGCAGTCACTTGCTACTTGCTGCCTTCTTCCTGCCCTGCCATGCCGTGAACTGTTTCTCCTCGGTGATGCCCCTCTGCCATGCCCCCCACCTTGGAGCCAGCCGATGATGGACTGAAACCTCTACAGTCCGCGAGCTGAAATAAACCTTTGCACCCTTAATTTCAGGTATTGGGTATTTCGTCTCAGCCATGCAAAAACCAAGACTTGTTGCTAGGATTAAATAGCCAACACCAACAAGTTAAGGAGGAAAGGTTTATTTTAGTTCACAGTTCTTAGAGGTTTCAGTCCATAGTCTACAGGCTCTAAAGCAGGGCGGCATGGCACAGGGGCATTGCCAAGGAGAAACAGTCCATGGCAGAGCAAGCAGAAAAAAGCAGCAAGCAGCCACAGCCTTTCTTCTTTCTGTCCTTTTATATTCCAGCCAGGGTGCACGCCTATAGTTTGGTGCCACCCACCCCCAGGGTGGGCCTTTGGTTCAGTATAGTTCTGGATGTGGATAATGCAATCAGTGGACTGATCCAGTTATCAAACCCTTAATCCAATATCGCCCACCCGAGATCCAGCCACTCCCAAAAGGTCCACCCATAGAGCGCATGAGGCTTTGAGGGGACATGCTGTAACATAGGTTGAGATTGTGATAATGCATACACACCACTTAGAACTGAGCTGGGCCCACAGGAAGCATCAGATAAACATAGGTGCTCTGTTAATAGTGATACTGACAATAGTATATCATGGGCTGCTACAGAAAGTATGGGCTAAGGTTTCCACAAAAATAAATGGTAACATGTCTCTAAGTTGATAAGGAATGGAGACTAGAAGAAACTCATAAGCTAGATTATTAATTCTAGCTTCAAAGACGCCTCAGACAATGTAGTTTAAGAACCTCTTTCTCTGTAGGTAGAAAGTACACCTGCAGAAAGGGACATGGTCTCTAGAGGATTATACAGCCATAATGACAGCATCTAACCGGATTGCTTGGCTCAGAGTTGAGTGCTCTGTTGGGAAATGCTGTTCTATCAGTGAGTAGCATGCATTGACCTCCTAGATGTGGTGACCATTTAGGAACTGTCGTAACATGTGTGTAACACTTCTTGCCCCTCTTGGTTTAGTGTCCTGGTGATGATTAACCCTCTTACAGAAAACAGTTGTCATGCAGAAAACGATTGTCGCAGAGTCACCACCAGCAGAACACGTGAGCAGGTCTGTCTGAGGTCTCTCAGAGGGACAGCAGCCGTAGCTGTGGGCTGGAGACAGGAAAGGAAGTATCTGGAGTCTCTAGAATTTTCTTTGAGACCTTATAACCTTGTAAAGGTAAAATAAAGCCTTTCTTCCTTATAAAACAGTCATGTGTTAAAGAAGAGGCATTAGATGCTTCTGCGCTGTATATTTTAGTGTGGATTCCATAAAATTCCCCATAAAGGAAAGGTCAGTGTTGGGACCATAAACAGTGTTGTTCATGGAGCCATATTTAACTTTCGTGATTCCTGGAGTGTAGAGTAATTGAACTGCTCTTCTTTGACAGTGTTCCTGTGTCCATCTCCTCCCAAAGAAGACCCCACTACCGCCCAGATACTCTTTCTTAGAGACACCAGCTGTTCCTGACTCTGTCACCAAAGGGGAATCTGAAAAGAGGGATGATTTTATTTCTTTAACAGCATGAATTTGGAGCTTCCCTTCTGGTTTGGCTGCACTTTTGTGTTTGAGGTTACAGTGAAAAGATTGTCGTCACACCCATCTGTGGGGTGTGCAGAGTGGACTCCTCCTTCTGTACTTTCGTGGCAGCCTTGGGGGAAACTAAGAAAGACCAGTGGTGACCTTTGCGTGCTGATGACACAGGTAGTCATTGCGCACGGCGAGCGGCGATTCGTGTGACCTTTCTGACTGTGGGAGAGCCTCCCGGCTGCACAGCCTCCCCCACCTGACAATGGAGAGATAATGGTCCTGGGCTTATTTCACAGAGTGGTTTTGAGGCTTAATTGAAGAATATTTTTAACCTATTATCAGGAGCATTAGGAGGAAATGTTCAAAGAGTCTTGATGTAGCTCTTTCAATTGAAGAAAGTAGATACCCAAATAAGCAAATTATAACCTTAAATAGTGATCCATATTTATCTTCAGTCCCTTCATCTTTCCAAGATAAAGGCTTCTCTCTCCATTCTGTGGGCATGAAAGGGGGGCAGAACCAGTCAGAGCATCACAAACGAGTCCTCCCCTGGTGTGTGTGAACACGCAACTCCCCTTGTTTAGTACAGGAAGCCTTTGAATGATCCATCCTGAATACATCTTTCAGAACGCCACCAGCCATGTCTTCCAGGCTGCCATGGCACACACAGAGCTGGATGGAAGATATTTAAAGGTGTTCAGGCATCATGTGTGAAAGCAGCAGTCTGAGGCATGAATGGGCTTTTCTTCGCGTCATTATTTCCGGCTCCTTTCTCTTTCTGTACTGAAAAAACATGCTGTCATCCTTTCAAACCCGGAGCAGGGTTTTTTTTTTTTTTTTTTTTTTTAAGGATTGCTGAAAGATACCACCAAAAGTATTATTACCGTAGCGAACTTCCTACTTAGCCATGGATTAAAGCCAGTCAACTTTAATCTTTAACTTCACAAAGTAGTTAATGTTATCTTGTGCTTGATTTCTTTGATTATTTTGTCTTTTAATTTTAAGGTGGCAGAGGAAGAAATTCCAGTTTTTTTCTTTAATCAGAATAAGTCTGTATGAATTAGCATACGAACCATCAGAGAATGTCTGCTGATTAAAGTTTGGAAGCTTCTTTGGCTTAAAAATAGAGTTTCAACAGCATTTGCATTTATTGATTCTTCTTTCCTATACTCTGAGGTCTTTTAAAAATGTGTTTCGTCACCAGAAATATACGTCTAAAACTAAAATTTGTCAAAATTAAGACAGCCAGGAGTCTGGTAACGGTGAAGGGAGGCGAGAACGTACAGAGCAAAGACAGGCTAAAAGTAGCAGTGTAATTATATCAGGAAATTGAACATAGAGAACTCTTCGTGGTGTTAGGAAGAAGCTGAATTATCTGTTTAACAGAAATATCGCCTCTCTTTCAAGGATATAGTAGTAATTTATGATGTCTTAAACAGACTGAAGTATTGGATCCCAAGTTTTGTAGTCGTTCACTTATTCAGAAATTCATTCAAAAAATCCACCTGTGTTTCTCAAAAAGACATGCTGCTGGTAGGCACTGCAGGTGTAGAGGGTGAAATGGTCCATGAAGATTCTTTGTCCTAAACTTGTGAAAATTAGCCAGTCGGATCAGTTTATCGATTTATCCCAGCTGTCTGGATGTTGCAAAATGGTGTAAATTTTGGTCTAAACTTTGTAGTTTACGAAAACTGATTTTTTAAAAATCTCTCTTGTGTATTTGTATGGACAATTAATATTAACCATCTGCAGAAGGCCCTGGAAAAGAGGGAGAAGTGTCCTCCTCTGTGTAGACAAAAAAGAAAGCGTAGTCATGGTGGTTTGTGGGGACTAGATATTCTGAAAGCTGCTTTACCATGAAGACCAAAAGGAGGATAAATCAGGGAAGATACTTTATAACTGTGCTGTTAAACTTGTTAAAGAGTGAGAAAAATCGCCAAGAGGCCAAACGACCTCTTAGTAACTGGAAACCAGAGGGGCAGTGGTACGGGACACCAGGACTACCACAGAAACGATGCCCAGGTGAAAACTTGCAGCTCAGTTGCTTTGGAAAAGAGAGAGATGATGGGTCTGGGTCTGGGTAGAACTAGAGGAACCCAGCAGGAACCAGTCTCACAAAGCTGCCGTGTTCAGTTGGGCCACACCCTCAGGGGAGGTTGGAGCTGGAAGCACTTCATCCGGAAAGGGAGCAGATGGGCTAATGCATCTGTTTTCGCTGTTGCTCTGCATGAAGGAAAAATACTAATCATCATAATCATCTTCCCTGTTTGCAGCTTACCAACGATGGATGTGGGGCATAGACTTACGCTAATCGCAGCTTACCAAAACCATGACCTTAAAAATGTAGGTTCACCTTAAAAATGTTTGCAGGCTGATGGAGCCCTCTGGCACCTGGTAGATATAATCCTGAATTCTCTCTGGAGGAATGATTTCACAATCTAGAGCCTTCAAAATTTTTGCATATTCAGCTAATGTGAGGTGACTGTGAAAAATATATCAAAAGCAATCCAAAAATTAGTAAATGAGGAATAACATAAGCCAGAATTCACAATTCTTAATAGAAACAGTAAAGAACAAATTTAGATCACCTGCATTTTGTGACACCAGAATGCCGAGTACTGGATATATAAAAATTCATGAGAAATACATAATGAAGTGTATTGATCAGGGAATAAGAGGTCATCAGAAACAACCAGAAAGACTTGAAAAACAACCAAGTAGAATCACAGGAAATGAAAACATTCTTATTAAAATTAAAAAATCAGAGGTAGGTTAAAAAAAGAGTATTGGAACAAAAGAGTGAAGGAATGGATGGGAAAACCACAGAAAAAATGACCCAACATGAAACAAAGAGACACAGAGAGGAAAATAATAAAGAGACTAAAACATAAGGAATATGGAATGAAAACATCTCACATATGTCTGTTTGGAATTCCAGGACATTAAAGTATTGAAAATAGTTGTCAAGAACTATGAAAGGTCCAAGATTTTACCCTCCTTGCAAGTTAATGAGCTGGCTTATCAGTTTCAGAGGTACTGTTTAAAGACATCGAAATCCTGAGTCAGACACAGAGGACTGTGTTTCTCACAGCACAAGCAGCTTGAGTTTTATATTTGGGCCAGTTCTCTCTGGTCCCCAAGACCCACAGAGGTGATAACAAAGTGGCCCCCAGTAGATGCCGGGCACACAGTGATTTTAGATCATACCCAGAGATACCTGAGCACCAGAAAACCAAAATGTTTTAAATGGGCTTTGAAAAAATATGTCCTTTATCCTGGAGAGAGACATTATCTTTACCGTCTTAAACAGTGAACAAATCTTTCATCTTCTCAAGAGCAGCCATCTCTCTCTTCCAGACATCCTTGGAAAATGACTAGAACTGAAACTAACCGTGCCCTGCTCATGAAGCATGCAGAAAGAAGCCTGAGAGCCCCATGCAGAATTTCCCCCAGCAGTGGCGTGGCAATTTAAGATTTCAAGACCTGCACATTTTCATAATTATTAAAAAACTGTAATCCACAGGACTTTGTATACCAAACAGCATAGACTAATCCACACTTAAGCCTATCAAGATAGAATTATAGGGTGCCAAAGACAAAAGAGGAGACATTAAAAACAACCAGTGAGCAGATAGTTTGACAGACCAGTTCTACAACTGGAAGAGCAAAGGACCAAAAATAGAGCCAAGATCTTCCTGAGGAAGAACCAGACTAAGAGAGAAGGCATGTCTTGCCTTAAAGATACCAGGGTCTGTTCTAGACAGAGCAGTTAGGACACCAGGGCAGTGTTTTATGGGCCTAGACACGAAGAGACCAAACCAACAGGACAGGAAGGAGGGCCACAGAGTCCTCGGTACACAGACAGACTTGGTTCGTGAAAGAATGAGTCCTGCAGATGAGTGGGGAGAGGGCCAGCTGGTAAATGGTCCAGTTAGCAGATGATGTGTGTAGAGGAGCAAGGTGAAACCACATGGTGACAGATGGAAAAACTCAGTTCCAGGTATATGAAATATTAGGATCTTACATCATGAACAGAAAGTTATAAAAGGAAAGAGAAACCATAGAACTTTCAAAGAACCTAAAAATAATCATGTGATTTGTGATTTTAGTGCTGTTGGTGGTCAAACAGAGGGCTGTGCAAGCACTCTATCATTGAGCTACAAACACAGCCCCAAGAGCAGGGGAAGATTTCTTTCTTATCAGACACACACACACACACACACACACACACACACACACACACAACTGTAAAGGAAATATCAGTAAAGTTGACATTAGAATAAACTTTTCGTTAAAGAATGATTAACGAATTAAAAAGGTAAAGCCACAACTGGTAAAAGTGGCCTACAATATATATTTCTGGCAACACATTCATGTCTAAAACACTAATAATTCCCCTTTCCAACAATTTTACTTTCTAAGACACCCCATAAAGCATGAGTCCATTGTCTTCTTGGAGATTCTTCTAGCAGGGCTGTGGTAGAAGAGTAACAAAGGGAAGTACTCTGAACGTACAGGCAACACAGAAGTCTCCTCAAGAGGAGTAAGATCTAACCAAGATGGTTCTTTTTGTGATAAAGACATTTAGTGAAATTTTTAAAGGGAGGAACCTGTCAAAATCTAACCTCAGCGTCATCGACACTGACAATGTCACCTGGCTCTTTGCACTCTTAGTTCCCAATAATTTCCATTAACTAGTGAGGTATGTATGTACATGCTCTTATTACCCAACAGCCTGTTCATTAAAAATTCTTAATGCTTAAACTAAATTAGATAGTCAAGTAAGTTCTCTAATTAACCCAGAAAGCTAGAGGAAGTACTAGAAGTTACCATTTTGGGGAGAAATTTCCCAAAATGACTTTGAATACATGTCAAACTTTGTGACAGTAGATGAGGTGTGAATCAATATTTCTGCCTGGAAGTCATGTAACCTCTCGGAGAGATTAATGTGGTTTCTGTTGGGCTCTCTGTTCTCCATCAACTAAGTATGTGTGCTTGTCATTCATATTTTGTTTTCAGTTTGTTACACTGACAGAAAATCTCTGCGGAATAAAGAACCAGTTTTCTGAGGATGTAAAGCTATGTCCTATTTGCATATATATATTTCCGGGGTTTAAAAAGCACAGCATCTTTCCTTGGAACTTTGTGTGCGTAGTTCTTCTGTTTGTGTGATTCTGTGAAACAGGGTGGTTAGCTGCTAGAGTGTCTCATCTTCCTGCTGCTAATTATTAATTTTGTTGATTGAATAGTACAAGAAAAAAAGAATTTTAGAATTAGCATACTGTGTTTCCAAAAAAAGGCTGAGTGAAACTTGTGACTTTTGGCATGCCCGCCTCTTTTTGGCATTGCATAATGTGTTCATGAAAATACATTGTAGGGCAGTTCTGTTATATAGGGAGGTAATTCCGCTTTGCCATCTTGTCAGTTCAGATTCACGATTGTGCTTTCTCCTTGTGGATGCAGGGTTGGTCAGGGGTGCAGGAAGGAAAGGAATCTGAAGGTACCCAAAAGTCACATGTTTAAATTCATTGATTTTATACAATCTCACCACATAACCACTGGCTTCTACCTTGAAATAAAATAGAATTCTTTAGCTAATGTTCATTTTATTGTATGCATGAGGTAATCCTCTTAACAAACAAGCCAACAAAAACTTAATCTCATTTGTAATACTAACAATTGGAAACCGCAGAACGCCCCACAGGACACAACTGAATAAATACACAGTGATGCAGCAGTGTGATCGAATGCTAACTCAGCCACTTCCAGCGTGTTGCACAAGACCATTTAATGACTTCAGGAATTTTCATCGCATGTCCTAAACACAAGAAGCAGACTCTGTAACTATTTCTAATTGCAACTTTGTGTGGGGGAAATACTTGAAGGATATTCCCCAAATATTAACAGTAGTTTTCTCAAGTGGTAAGATTTTTTGTGGCTTTTGTTGTCTTCTCATGCTTTGTAGTTCTTTGTAATTCTTCTCTGCTGACGTACAACTTGATAACTTCTGTCTAATGGCATGGACTTTTTTATAATCTATCATTTTTGCAAACAACATATATGTTCAAATAAACTTGAATAATTAGAAAAATAACAAGAAAAATAAATTTCATTTCTTCTTGTATTTGTATTATATAACAGTATTCCATATAATTATATAAAATTGTTAATTTTTAAATTTTTATTGGCATGTTTGTAGAACATAATGATTACACTCCTCATGGGGAGCTGGTACATGTACATAAACATCTTAATTCTTTTTTAGTCCCCATCCTCTCCCCTCCCCCTCCTTCCTTTTCTTTGTCCTCTTCCCATTTGCAAAACACTCCATCACCCTATTTCCTGTTAACTATCTTCTGTTTTGCTCAGTAATCTTTGAAGCAGTCTATATGTCCATCAGCAAAGGAATACATAAAGAAAATGTAGTATTTACATGCAGTGGAGTACTACTTTGCCATAAAGAAGGATAAATTTGAGTCATTTGTAGGAAAATGGAGAGAACACAATGAGACCACAGTGTTAAGTGAAATTAATCAGACATATGAGCTTAAAAATCACATGGTTTCTCTTACATGAAAAATCCAAAATATAAATGAAATTGTTAATTATGTATATATTATTATATGTACATATGTACAAAATTATATGTGATTATTGAACATTTATTGTATGCCACATCCTCAGCCAAACCCTCTGCATGTTTTCAGGTAGACAGAAAACATAATCATCCCCACTTTATATGTCAACAAACTGAGGCTTTGGTTGATCAATTTCTTTACTCTCAATAAGCAGCTACTGAATGACAGAGCCCAGCTTTGAACCAGAGTCTGAGTCTCAAGACCCAAACTACCTTTCTTGTTTTTTGCTATTTAAAATGTCATATATGTTAGCAGTTGTCTTCCCTTTATCCATTTCTTCCCTTCCATTTCTCATTGTAAGACAAGTGGATAGAAATTTTATTTGAGAGGAAAATTTTAAGGATTATCAATTGAAACAGGTCATTCATACTTGTATTATATCCTCAAATATCCTTGACCAAGCAAGTATTAGGTTATATCTTGCTCATTTTGTTAAAACAGAATGTATCTCTCTCTTTAGGAAGGAAGGAGTATCCTTGGGCTTTGTCGATGCTTGCAATTATAAATCCACAGTCAGTGATTAACTTTCTTTTCAAAGTTAGCACAGCGTGCCAAACATGCCAACCCATTTGTGTTTCACAGTCGCCCTGACCCTCCCAGAATAGGCGTTGAGGTTATGGGAGGACTTGTGGAAAGAAGGGCATTAGCCAGGTGTGCAGTCTGCCCTTGTGTATTTAGGGGCCCCAGGGATCTGAATGAAGAAGACCCCACTCCTAGGGCCAGCCCCTGCATCCGTGAGCCAGGGTGTCACTCTGAGCGTCCACGACCTCTGTGTAACATCCCTGGGAGAGTGCCATTCTCCCTGCCCCTGCGTACTTCAGGATGCTGATTGGGATATCTTGGCCGTTAATCTACAGGTGGTCCTGTCTTCCGAGAAATCACCTACAACTAACTTCAGTCCAATCATAATAACAACAGTGCACTGAAATAATGAAAGTGTACTCAGAGAGTCCTTTAGGCCCGAAGTATTTACCTAATAGATAACTTTCTTCTGGCTGCACCTGGTGGCACATGAGTGTAATCCCAGCACTCTGGGAGGCTGAGGCAGGAGGATTACAGATTTAAGCCCAGCCTTGCAACTTGGCAGCTTTGCAAGACCCTGCCCCTAGCTAAAAACAAGAAGACCCTAGGTTCAATCTACAGTACTCGAAAAAAAAATTTTTTAACTATATAGCTTTAGAGCAAGCATTATGTGTTAGATTTTTAACCAAGGAATGAATGAATATATCAGGAAAAAAAATTTTTTTTGATTGTTTCAGTTCATGCTCTTAGCAAAAGCATATTCCGCACATTTATCTTCATCCGTCCTGTGTGGAGGCGAGGAGAGAAAGGCATGTTACTACCGCGCAGAGCTTACAGTGGTTTTTATTTTTATACAATGCACAATATACACATTTACTATTGTTTTATGAGAGGAATTATGTGTAGGAGTCTGAGATCTATTTGTATCTTAGTTCTTCCTAATTGTTCGTCCTTAGGCACGTCACTAAACTATTCTGTATATTTTATCAGCCTTTAAATGATAAAATGCTAGTTGCTGCTCTAACACAAAAGCGTGCTTACTGAAGGGAGGTGACGTGTGTCAGAGTGACAGGTAGGAGGGTTTACGCCTTTCCTTGCTGCGCCCACTCTCTGAGTGTTTGGAAGTATCTCTTTTCCAACGGTGATCCAAGGTTTAATTAATGTTTTATCACTGCTCTGCTCCTATTTCTTCCTCAAATATTTTTAGTGCTCCTGTTTATATCTTTGTTCTTTGGGTAAAGAAAGACTTATCAAAACATTAATTAACAGAAGATGCTTAATTTTGCCTCCTAACGCATGGAGATTAACTTAGCATTTGGCCAAAGTCCCCGAGTTTTCTTTTTTTAATGGAAGTGTGAAGCTGGCTTGGTGGCCCACACCTGTTCTTCCAGCCCCCTGGGAGGCTGAAGCCGCAGGGTGGCACGTTCCAGCCCAGCCTGGCCTACTTAGCAAGACCCTGCCTTTCAATGTGTAAAGTAAAAATAAATAGATAAATAAAAGGCGGTGGTGTAACTCAGTGACTTCTGTACTGGAAAAAAAAATGGAATTGTAATTTATGTACATATAATGCACAGACCATGAGAGAGCATGTGTGTGTATGTGTGCATGTGTGTCTCCCTGAGTTTTGTCAACCAGATATATATGCAATTCTCCAGTTAAGATACAGAACATCCCTGTCATCAGGGAGAATCCGTCTGTGCTTGGAGTGATCGCTTGCCCATTTTCTTGGTTTCCTTGTCCCGGCACAGGGAATCCCATCTCGGCGTGTTAGAACCCCTTGTGCAGCCTCAGATGGGCTTTGTGAGCCAGCCCCTTGTGTGGGTAGTATGTACTTTGATAGGAGGGAGCTTGCTTCTTTTTCCTATGTGATCTTTCCTGTTGTTTGTTCCTCTGTTTTTTCTAACTTCTCTCTTTGCATTTTCACCTGGTGCTGGTTTAGCTCCCTGTAACTCGGCCTGTAGTGTCACCGAAGCATCTTTAGGATTAAAAAAACATTTAATCTTTTCTCTAATGTTTCTCTTCCCTTATCTGACCCCTGCTACCCCCCAGAATTCACATAGTTTTTGTACATGTAAATGCTTCCTCTCTTCCCCCAAATTTACTAAAATGTAGTAGAAGTCTGAGTTATTGTCATTTTTAGGAAATTCAGCTCAAAAGCAAGCCAACCATTTCTTTGAACTGGAAACAAAAATTCTGGTTGTTTTTTGTTCCCATCTTGGGAAACACATAATTCTTGATTAGTTCAAAACTGTCTGTCTTGTACTTCAAGTCAGTTTTCTGTTATTTTTTCAAAGCCTTCTGTAGAGATACAAGATGCTTATGAGTAAAGCTTTTGAAGTCCTAATGGGTACTGTCAGCCCTCACTCTACTTTTATAAAAGTCTTTAAATCAGTATGTAGACAGATATCATCGGAGTAATGTTTTAAATGAGTTTTTCTTATCAGAACAGTCCTTAAAGGTATCCGAAGTGTTTGTTCTACCTTTTCCTGTGTATTTACACCTCTTCGATTTTGCTTTATGAGCAGCAACAGCAAACTGTCACTATTTGCTGTAAATTGAAGCTTTTAATAACTATGTCTGTTCTACAACATTTGTCAACTTTGAATATTCTGTCAGTAGAAAATAAAAATAGCCAAAAACTCAGCAGTAGTGACACCGAAAATTTATCTGCCTATGCAAAAGTAAGGTAAAAAAATACAATCTTGAAGGATGAGCATTTGACATTTTTTTTCCTTCAAACAATGTAAATTTGAACTGGCTCTTCTCGAATAAATTTTAGATGAAAAGTTGGCAAAATAAACGAATGAGTAAGTTTCATCCTTAAACACAGAGCACCTTTTAACCTGGAAAGGAGGGAATAAAAAAGGTTATTCAATGACCTCGGATTATTGAATCAGTCATATAAGCTTTGTTTGACATCAGCTTGAAAAATAAGTTTTATAAATACATAAAAAGAAACTGTGGTAGCTCGGTAGTAAAAACTTTGAAGCATCTAACATTTAAATTTTTAAACTATTTCATAGTAAAAATTCATGTGCTGAAGATCATCTTGGCTATGTGACAATAAAAAATTAATTTATCTAATAAAAGTGATGCAACTAAATCAAACCTAAGTAAATTCCAGAGTCCACATTTTTGTTCATAAATTGTATGTGTCAGTTATAAATATTAAAACTATGAGTGAAATATATATTATGAAAAATTCACTGCTTTCTTTTTTAAGATAAAAATAGAAAAACTTTTTCAGGGCTTTTTCTTACTAACTTCTAGTTCATTCATTTAGACCCAGCTTTTTGGCTTTGTTTCTCTTGATTTTTTTTTTAAGATAAGTTTATCATTATCTTTATTAACAGCAATGAGCATCTGTGGAGATCTCACTGCGTGCTGTGTTTGATAACCATTCATAGGAGGTGGACACTGTTTTGAGGGAACCAAAATGTTTAAAGCGTGCTTAGCTGCATGACTATACCATCTTCATTTAAGTGTCTGTTGTCATACAAAGATGATTAGTGAGACCACGGGAGTCTCCTTATTCTCCTGTCGCCTCTTCCCTTGCCAGCAATATAGTTTCAAAAATAATGACAGTGAGCTAAAGAGATGGTCAACTTTTACCAAATGGACATGCCTACATTTATAAATTTCATTCTGTATGAGCTTTGGTCCATCCTTATGAATTGAGCCTGAGGGAAAGAGTAAATTAATTATTATTCACATTAATGAGATAATTGCACGTGTCTAATTTTACAAAGCAGTCTACAGCTGTGTCCCTCAGTGATGAGAAAGGCCTAAATTGCAAACCTTCATTGGGAATTTGAAAAGGCATTTTAGAAGGCAGAGTGTGTTTTATTTGGTCTTCTAAACAGAAATCCTAGCATAGTATTAAGTTCTGGTTTTTGATGATAGTGATAACTGGAGAATTTATTTTGTCACAGTGTGTGAATGCGGGTTTTTTTTTTTCCCCCTGAAATTAAATCTCCTTATGTCTCTTATAAAATTTCATTTCAGGCAAGATTAAAGGAATGATTTCCAGTAAAATTGGGATGTTCATCACACATTAATGATTTGTGAAGATAGTTGTACGTTTATTTCTGCAAAGCATTTTCATACTGAGTTCAGTGAACAACGCAGTTGTGTTCTGTCCTCCCCACTGGAAAAATCTTGCCGTCAAGGACTTAATAGGGAAGGTGATAATTTTACTTTGCTGTTTTGCCATCTCAAAACTAATGGTAACAAAGCACTTGAACTCATTTTCTTTCCTTATGTGTCTTGTGCATATAGAAAAGTTTGTTTTTGTCTTTTAGTAGCTCTGATTTCAAATACCTCCTATGATTTATAATAAAACTATATTTTGGATTCTTTCAGGTATAGTATTTTTAAAAAATACTGATAAGATTGTCCCCTTTGAATGTGTGTTTCCTTTTTAATTTTAATTGATTTGAATAAATAAGTTATCCCAGTTGTTTTGATATTGAAGAAAAAAGATGCCTATCTCAGAGAAGGAGAGTAATTTAATTCTTAGTTTCCTGATTCCAAAGGCCACCTCTAATCTGCATTTTGTTAGGGTGTTTGCTTGCTCGCTCGCGAATAAATGACAGTGAAAACCTTTTTAAGTTTAAAGCTGCATTCATGGTTCAAAAAATTAATTAAAAATAAAGATGAGATTGTTTAAATCTTTGATTGAAGGAGTTCATCAAATTCTTATTTTTGAAAGAAATGTTTAAATAAATTTCCCTTAACTATTTGAGGGTCTCAGAACAGAATCATTTTATAGGTGATCTAGTAGAAACAGGAAAATGAATCTTAACATATCACAAAAGTGGGTTTTTTGGGTAAATAAATGAAATCTAAAAGCCACTTGCTATAAATATAAGGTTTTTATTCTTTTCAACTTAGGGAAATTTAACATTTTTCAGCCCAACAGTTCTTATTCTTAATCATTAAAATGAAGTTCAGCAAAATTAGGAATTAAAAAAAAAAACAAAATTTCAGCTGTAAAGTGGGAATCATAGAAACCTTTTTTCCAGATCTTCTGGATTTATTCCAGGTACAGTTAATTCTTTGGGAGACAGTGCTTTTAAGTGTGAGTGAACAATTGAATTTTCCATTTAATTTCAGAAAGTTCTTGTTGTTTGTTTCGGCCATCTGTTTGCCTCCCTCCCTCAGTCTTCTTCCCCTTCCTCTTCTTCAGCAACTTCCAGCCTTGACTTATGGGAGACTTTGGCTTCCCTTCCCGAGCCCCCACGCAGGGGCTCCCTGCAAGCCAGTTCGTCACGGCACTATGGGGGAGGAAGGCAGTGAGCAGTATGTTCATACAGTCACTAACTTAGCGTGTGAGAAAGAAGGTTATGTGATCCTGGCTGATTTAACTCTCTTCGAACGGCCTTTGTTCCCACTTATGTGTCAGTTCAGAAGTGAAGCGAGGCATGGGGCACACACCTGTAATCCTACCACTCTGGGAGGCTGAGGCAGGAGGAGGGCAAACTGGTGCCCAGCCTGGGCAACTTAGCAATTTAGTGAGATCCTCTTTCAAAATTTTAAAAAAGGAGAAAAAAAATGCTGAGGATGTAGCTCAGTGCAAAGATCCTGAGTTCAAGAGAAGAAATAATCAGCTGCCAGAGAGTTCACTTTGTCATTTAGTGGTGCTTTTATTTTGTAGCTTTTATATTAATCAGTTTTTCACCACTATAACAAAATACCTGAGAAAAATCAACTAAAAGGAGAAAAGACTTATTTTTACCTCACGGTTTCAGACATTTCAGTTCATGGTTGCTTTGGGGCCTGTGGTAAGGCGGAGACATCACTGTAGAAGTGCATTTAGAAGAAAGCTCCCTACCTTGTTGTAGACAGGAATTAGAAGCTGAGGGAGCGGGTCCCAGTATCCCTTTCAAAGGCAGGATCCCCAATGACCTCCTCCTTCCAACCAAGCCCCACCTCCTGAAGTTTCTGCCACCAACCCACTGTGTCACCTGCCAGGACCAGGCCTTCAGCACATCAGCCATTGAGGGCCATTTCAGATCCAAACCATAAAGCATTAAGTGAGATAGAATGCACCTGCTTTGCAAACTCATCCTTGCAAAATATACCTGAGAACTTTTCATGTTCTCATAGTTGGTACCCGTGACTGTAGCCAATCGTAGTACATTTTATTCTCCCCAGAAAGAAACTCCACAATCCTTCGCTCACCCACACCCTCTTTCCCCAAGCCTGGAAACCACTGCTCTACACTCTGTCCCTGTGTATTCAGCTATAGTGGTACCTCAGCTCACGAATTTAGTCCTTTCCACAATCCTGGTTTCAAACTGAAGTGGATGAGAACTGAATCAAATTTCCCCAATAGGTTGGCATTAAACCTAACCACTGAATTTGATTCATTCTCATCCAATTCAGTTTGTGACCAGAATCATGGAAAATGAAGTTCGTGACTTGAGGTACCACTGGATATTTCATCTAAATGGAATTATACTGGATGGGGCCCCTCTTTGTCTCCCTTTACGCAGCTCAGCATTTTCAAGAGTAGCCCACGTTGTTTAGTATGCATCTGTACTTCATTCCTTTTTTGGCCACATAGTCTCATACCTACTGTATGATTATATCATATTTATCCATTCATAATTGGTGGATATTTCTGTCATTTCTACTTTTCTGGCTTTTAGGAGTAACACTGCTATGTGTACGTGCAAGCATTTGTGTGAATATAGGCTTTCATCTCCCTTGGGTGTGCACCTAGGAGCGGGATTCCTGGGCTGTGCAGTAACTCCATTTGAGGAACTATCAGTTACCTTTTGTAACCACCATTCACCATTTCACATTCCTGCCAGCAGTGTTGGAGGGTTCTAATATCTCCACACGCAGATCAAGACGTATTATCTGATGCCTTGATTGTAGCGGTCCTAGTGAGGGTGAAGTGGTATCTCAGGGGATTTTGATTTGCATTTTTGTAGTAGCCCTAATGTGGAGCATTTTTTTAATGTCCTGCTTCATATCTTTATATTGTTAGTTGCCACACCTTACAAATGGTGCTTTTACTAAGATCATCTGACATGTGATATATCTGTAGTAACCTGCGAAGCCAGAAAGACTTCTGGGCCTTGCCTGGGTAACACATGAGGTAGAAGGAGTGAGAAGAATATATTAAATACATGAAGTAAAGTCTTGGAGGGACTGTGTTGGAAGTGCATGCAGGGACCAATGGGGACCTAAAGATAGAAGAGTTTCATTCAGCTGGAGAGAATGGGATTGATCAGGGGAGAAAGGAGTCAATCTGTAAACAGCTATATTTCAGTCATTGAACCAAGAAGCAGGACTCAAGGATGAAAAGACTCCTGACTTCTGATGAAATGGCTCCTGACTATGAACACTTCTGAGGCATGATCCTTGACAGTTAGGCTGTTTTTAGCACAGCATTCTTGACCTAGTCTAGTTTCCTTTATTGGGCTTCCCAGCTGTAGGACTTGGTTTCTCACATCAGGAGCCGTGCAGAGGGAACACCGAACAACTGAACAAGAGCGTATGCCTCTGGTCCAGAAACTACTTCGTTGCTGTTGCTTTTGTTGGGGTTGTGGCTTCTGGTTTTGAATGCACATGAGAATCTCTTTTAGGGCCAAATTTGTATGTGGGGGGAAATCCTTTTAGAAAAAAAGTGATTTGTGATCTTCAGTTTATGAAATATAAAGTCGCCTCCCTAGCCTAGCTCCTTTGCATATGTGAGATTTTTTTTTCCTTTGATAAATGTTATTACTGTTTGCTTAAAATGAACTGTTTGAATGCCCAGGGATTTTTTTTTAATAATTATTCATTCTTTTTCTATTGTCTTTTATGATGTCTTTGGAAGAAATCACTTCTATGAAGCATGCAAATAAAACTACCTTCCATACTAAATCTTACATTGAGTACTTCTGCCTCTTAAAAACTCTCCAAGATAGTCTTTGAAAGATGTGCAGGAGAAGTGACTTTCAATAACCTTGACTAGCCCAAAGCCTTATTTATGTTTACTAAATTTGCAACTCTTGGCATATCTTAGAATGCCATATAACATGATTTTTCCCATTAGTTACGGTATTTGATGGCTTAAGGAAAAATAGATTTATATCTTGAAAATTCTGGAACCATTCCAACATCTCGGCTGTTTTTTCCCTCTGTAAGATACAGGAAGAAGAGTATTGAGGAATCAGAGCTATTAAATACTGTCACATAATAGCTTTAATTTTATTTTCTCATAGTTAAAATTAGATCAGGAGTACAGGGTTTTCTGGAATGCTTTTTGTGAAAAAAGAGGCTACTGCAGAAATGCCCGGAAATAATCAAAGCTTAATTATTTGCGCTGGTGTCTTCTTAAAGTTAATTTCATCTATCACAATACGTATTTTTGCTTCTGAAAATCATCTTATTAATAGCACTGAGAAAGCATTCGTTGCTATTCCCTCTTGCTATGACGAGTACCATAGAGTTCACCAGGAGAATTCCTTGCTCTTCTTTCTGCAGATCCAGGTAGCCTGCAAAGCCAGGACATTATTCTGTGCAAGGCAGTTAATGCCCCAGAGCGTGGCTCAGATACTGCAGTCACCACTTTTTAACTGTATGACACTGAGCGAGTCCTTTCACTTCTCTTGCATCTCAGTTTCTTCCTTGGTAACATGTGAAATCTGTGATCACACACACACGTCTTTGGATTGCTGTGAAAAATAAATGAGAGAGTATGCAGAAAACACACAGCCAGCTAAACCCTAAAGCAGGTCCTCTTAGTATCATTAAGGATATTTGGAAGTTGAGGCACAGAGAAGTTGGTTAACCTTCTTAGGGTCACATAGTTCATAAAGATGACGAATTACGGACCATTTTGCATATTGGTGCCTTTATGCTACTTGAGTGGGAGCGAACAGAAGTTGTCCTTTCAATTTGCCAAAGGAGGAAAAGATTGTAAGAGTTTACTTATACTTGTTCCTAGCCTAATTTTTGTGTAAAATTCAGTACATATGGTTTAAGTAGCACATTCATTATGATAAATGAAGCAATTGTCCACAAAGTGCTAAGCTAACTAATTTGACGAAGTCTTTAATGTGTGAACGTTATTCACGTACCAAAGATAATTTTTACATCTTCAAGTATCCACTAGAAATCCACTCTGACATAAAGGGCAACCATCATTGTTTTAAGGCAGTCATGGTATTTCTCTTCTCAGTAACGGATAGCAACTGTTACCCTTTTCTATAAATTGTCACTTATGTGTTTGACATTGCCCAGAGACGTCTGTATGATCCCCATAGCCAGGCATTATTGGACTGACTTCTCACACTATACGGTGATTCTTAAACAGCTTTGTAGATTTGTAAATGTCCTTCAAGGTAGTATTTCTGCATAGCTGTGCTGTTTCATAAATCCCTTCGTTATAAAAATATCGATCACTTTTTTTGTTGTCTACTAAGTAAATTAAGAAGTTAACACTTGTACTTACCAAAAAATACTTTTTACCTTTTCACCTCTTAAAATTAACATTTTAAGTACTGATAAATTTTTATTTTGGCTTTTTAAGGAATATGCATGAAATTTTACTGTGTATAAATTATATCACCCATAAATCAGACTGTAAAAAAACAGAAAAGCATAATTTGAAATCTTGAGATTGGCCAAGAGTCATATAACAATTGAAATTAGAGAATTCACAAGGTTTTTGCTTAATACAGTGTTTAGTTTTTTGGAAATACATTTAAGATTAGTGCTTTTACGTACTTTATAAGAGTCCTCTTAGAGACTATTATGAATTGGCTTTCAATAATAATGCTATAATTGTATATAACATTGATATCCCTCCAAAGCCAAGAACAATGTTTCTTTGTTTACTTCCCATATGACAGCATGCCATCTGGGACATAATTAATGGTCAGAGAATTTAAGACAGAAGAAAGTGGCTCTTCCCTTAGCCTGCAGCCAGCAGTTTGTGAAAAATCACTGACGGAAAAGCTTGGAGACTCAAATTCTATCACTGATAATGCGTTCCCCTTGCTGTTCGGACTCTAGTGTCAAAGGCCAGCATTGTAGTTTCTGTCTCTAAGAAGCCTTCCCTGGATCACAGAGCTTCACTATTTTTCTCCAGTTTGTCTAGATTGTTCCATTCTGTTTTTGGAACATTTGTAACCATTCCCCTTTCCCCTACCTGCCTATCTTTTTGTACCTCAATTCTTTTTAGTAACTTTACTAAAGAGAAAGTAAATGTTGGTATTCTTCTCTGTCACCAGAGAATATATTAACTGATAAAGGAAATCAAAATTACATTAAAATCAGGTTGATGGCTTATTATCAATTCCATCCCCATTTCCATGTCCAAGAAAAACCAAGAAGCAAGATATTTTTATAAGCCTTATAATGCTAAGTTTACAAAAATTACCTGTATGTTAGATTGTCAGAGCCAAAAATAGTCACTTAGGACACTTCTCAAATTAGAGCAGCCAGTTTGCCGAAGCCCTTGTGCCAGGACAGTAGTGTACCACCCCCTCCCCGGTTTAGGCCAGATCTGTGATCCTTTACTCTGCTGAGAGCCAGAGTGGGGCACGCAAGCCCCAACCTTCCACTTCCGGCCTGGGCAGGAAGTTGATCAGGTGTGAATGCAGGCACAGCTCCAGAAGTCTGTGAATTATCCAGGCTTTTGGACTAAAAGTTACATTCTGGAAAGGAGGGGCCTGGTGTTGGTGATGGGAATCTGGCCTAAGAATTTCAGAGAGCTGGGTTCCTTAGTGAGCAGCACTGAGGCCTTGTCCTAGGATTGTCCTAATAAAGTTGTGCTTATCTCATATAGATCGCTTATGTAGGTGTGGGTGTAGCATTGATATAGTTTTCACAGTGCATTGAGGGAAGAACGTGATGACATAAACAGTTTGTCCATGGATGGCAGATAGTCCTGTCAGATGACTGATTCCCTGTGTGGTTTTAGAGCCTGATTTTCACAGTGGCTGTGGCGGGGAGGACATTGAAAGTTGTTTTGCCTAATGTTATCACTGTGAGGAAACCCTTTGTTTAGCTGCATTCTTCCAGCGCACAGCACCAGTTGAGCACCTGTTTTATGTTTACGATAGGCCCTCGATGAAAAATTCCAAGGTACTCAAAGACGGGTGTGTTCCATACCCATGCGAGTGTACAGAGCAATAAGGAGACAAATAATATTGTATATAGACGTATATTATAAACTGTGGTACATTGGGAAAACGTAGATAGACTGTGCTGTGAAAGCTTATAACAAGGGATGTGGAAGCTGAACAAAGCCCGGCGGACTGGCAGGAGCTACTCTTCAGATAAAGGAACACGAAGGGGAAGTGGTGTTCAGGAGAGAGCCTTGAAGGTGTTTCTGTCAGAGAAAGACACACGTGCAAAGGCGCGACAGCACACTGAGGACTTGACTGCCCTGACAGTGGTCCCCAGTGACATCAGAATGCTAGGCAGGGCCCCCTCGTTGTGACCAGCTTTGCTTTTTGAAGAGATCGCTTTGGACTACATGTTTCTTCTGGAGTGAAGGGGCCGGTAGCAGTGAAGAGACCAATTGTTAGGCTGTTTCAGGCGCTTGCGGGAGAGACAGGCACTTAGAGCAGAGGACTGCTGAGGAGGTTAAGAAAACTATTTAGGGGTGAGGATTTGGCCACCCCTAAGTACTGATGAGGCAAAGCGATGATTAGGCAGCAAGAAGAGTTAAATATCAAGGGTTGTTTCTCCAGGACAGTGTCGGAGTTCCACTGTAAGTGAAATAATGCAGAATCCAAAATTAAAAAGTGCAATTCAAACTTGCCACAGTCTAGCATGCAAGTATTTTTTCCTCTCATCTCCTCCCTTGCTTCCCTGACCCCTCTTTGTTTCCCCCTCTCTGCTTTGCTCTTCCTCTCTTCTAATTTTCCTGACTTTGTGGTTCAAGTCAGGCCGACAGCTCTTGGGTGCTTGTAAGGAAACTCGGGTTCATAACTCCACAGATACCCAGTACCCCATTTGTGTGATGTGGGGGGTTGATATTTCTAGGTGCTGAGCTGAGTGTCTGCATGAGCTGCAGTGTGGGTATAAATATTTCCAGGCACAGACAGATAGATGGAATAGGAAAAACCCGAACAAATTCTTAGGATGCCAATATTGTCACAAAGTCTCCATGCAGAATGAGGTTGTTTGACAAAGTGTTTCCCTGGTGATTTGGCTGCAGATGAAACTGTCTTTAGCAATAAAATTCTATGCTTGAGTCTCGGCCCTGCGCATTCATCAGTCAGCAAGTGACATATCAAGGATCTTTTCTGCTGTATTAGTTAATATGTTGGCAGAAATATGTGAAACATTGTTATTCCCCTCAATTTCTGTGCATGGATTTTTTTCCCCCTACCTTTAAACACATGAATTTTGCCAAAATATTTTGCCAGCTATAAATTTATTTCTGGTCAATAGGATTGCATTAGAACAGAGATAAAAAGTTTTTTATTGCAAAGGTTTTCTTAGTTACCAGCACGAGAAGACTTATAATGGTAAGAGCTACTGTTTTGCCATCATTTGAAAATGATTTCAGGGAAATTTAAGGGTTGCTCAGGCGATTAGTGATGAAGCATATTTTAATTATAGTAACAAGATAAGCTGCTTACAGTTTTATGGATTAATATATTATTGTTTAATAGGTCAGAGTTACATGTGAGTTTAATCACACTTCTTATTGTAGCCGTAGCTTTATTAGCAATAGTGTTTTATAACTTAATAATTTATACATAATGAGTTTAGAAGTTCCATTTGCGTTGACATCGGAGGAATAATTTACCCCGTACGTTACCACTCATCAATAGGAGCAAAGTCCTTCAGGAGCACAACTGGAGAACTGTCCAAGACCATTTTGCATTAAAGGATGCTTGTAATAATGAGATCATTTTACACTGCATTATATTATTTCTGGTGATGCCAAGTCTGAGTTTCAGAAAGTCGTTGAAAAACCAGGAGGGATGAATAATAGGCATGAATCACGATCATTTCACACATATTTAATAGGCATGAATTACCCAGTGAAGTCTGCATCCATTCTTGAAGTCGTGAAAAGCATCAGGTGTTTGAGTTAATGCTGTGTGACAGAATCTTCTCTTCTAACGCCCTCCTGCTCTGCTCTGCATGCTGCAGGCTTCTGTGCATGTCAGAAGCGGTTGTGGGGACCGGATTGAGCTGTGTTTATTTTAATGGCGTATGTGTCATCCTTTAGCTTGGGGTTTGCAGAGCGCATGCCTGTGGCGAGGGCCTGTGGGCATCTGTTGCCACTGCAGGGACAGCACAGTCTCAGCCCTCCCTGTCCAGCCTTCGGGCCTCTGTCCCTGCGCCGTCCCTCAGAGCAGCCGTCCCTCAGAGACTGACCCCTTCACAGCAGGCTCTGTGCAGGTTTACACTTGTCATTTTCTTGAGGACTTTGCTTTAAATCATGAGCCCACCGGCATTTCTGTTCTGCAGTTTTTTTTCAGGCTATGATGTGATAGTATTGGAGACTCCTTAGGCAGGGTGGTCTGCATAAGATGCAAAGAGGCTAGTAGATGCTATGCCAGGAAAATAGCCGAGATGTGATTCATGTTTCGGGGAGCTCGAGAAACCTTGGTGGGCTGTTTTCTGATAGGCTGTTACACATCAAGCTACTCCACAGAGGTGATGTAGCTTACAGCATTTCCCAAACTTAACTGACCATAGAAACTTTTTTGGAAGAGTATTTTACCCTCGGTTTCTTCCTCTATAAAATACGTAAATATAAATCAAAGTATATTAAAAGTATATAGTTACACTGTTGTGTCTACCACACAGATTTTGTCAAGGTAGAAGAACTAATATATGCTGCTATGATTTACAAGCAGAAAGGATCATAAGAAAGGACTGTTTTTTCGCCTTTGATGTTTTTTGAAACAGAGAATGAAGGCGATGATATACTGAATTCTTTAATTGTTCAGAGTCCAGGGATTTGGAAACTGCTCCTTGTGTTCCTTTCTTCCCATCCCTCTCTTCTCTATGCTGGGAAAATCACTTCTGTTTTTGAGGATCCCATGTTACTAACTGCAGAAAATTGTCATTAGTCTGCAGTTGACCTTTCATTTTAAGTTGCTTTGCTGGTTATGTTTATGCCATCTTATAAATGTGTGATAGCAGATATTATAATACCTAGAAGGGTTTTTCTTTATTTTAATACAGTCCTATAACTGTATGTTTTCTCTGTCTTCCATACTCGGCTTTTCTAGATTGGTCTAAGTTAAAAAAAGGTGGGGGAGGGATGAAAGCTGGGGATCCATGTTCACAACTAATTCCCTGTTCCACAGATAGGCAGACATCACACCTTAGACCCCACAGTGATGGCGAACCTGTAGCATGTGTGCCACAGCGGGCACGCAGAGCCCTCTCTGCTGGTACGCGAGCCAAGGTACCCCAGCAGCCAAACATCAGATAACAGTTGTTTTTTCTAAACTAATACCTCAGTATTTAGGTTTAATTGCAGTGTTGGCACTTTGTGATAAATAAGTGGGTTTTGGGTCGCAGTTTGTGCACTCGGTCTCTAAAAGGTTCGCCACCACTGTCGTGGAGTGGGCCTCCTCTCTGCTTCCAGCCTCCTGATTTTTCCTCTTTGAACTAATCCGTGCTCACATTAGCATATTTGTAATTGTTTGCTAAATGAACAAACAGCTTTGGGCACCATAAAAAGCTGTTTGAATTTCATGTGGCAGCAAGATTGGATTTCTTCATGGTTTGATTCCGTGCTGTCAATTCTGCTTATGTCGACTTGGAGAACTTAGAGCTCAGTGGTCTCTGTGAGCTAATTTATTGATAATGTAATTTAACTGTAATGCTTTGGTTGCAGGAAATAAACACATCAGGTGGGGTGTAGCTCAGTAGTAGAACACTTGCCTCGCACGCAAAAGGTCCCGGGTTGGAGCCCACCTGCTACTTTCCTTAGAAACAACAGGGAATATGAAGCCATGCTTGTCCTCATGAAGTTTGTGCTCTGGCGGGTGAGACAGCAGTGAATGAATGGATGTGTATTATGTTAGAAGATAACAGGGAGCTGCCAGCTTATTTTTAGTGGTCAAGTAAGGGCTGGGAATTCCTGAAGAACGTGTAGAAATTTGGAGGAAGAGTGCTTTAAAGGGCGGCATCAGCAAGTGTGCACACCTGGGAGAAGCAGGCTCCACAGAGTGAGGTAAGAGGGGAGATCAAACAGGCAACATGGGATAGGTGGAGAAGGGCTCTCGCTGTTGCAATGCTGCTGGCCCTTTGTTCACAATGAATCGGAAAGCCATCGGCATATTTTGAGCTAATCTTTTTTAAAATATCACTGCTTCAACAAAGTTAAAGGAGAAGCAGAGAAAACAATTTTGAGGCAGTCGCAATACTGTAGGCAAGAGATGAAGAGGCAGCAGTGGAAAAAAATGAGACTGTAAAATGCCAGGTATTTATTTGAAGGGGAGGCTGACAGAGTTTGCCCATGAGGTGCGATGGCAGAGAGAGAGGATTCGGGGATAACTTGGCGATTTAGCTGGGCAACTTGAAGATTGAAGCTGGCATTGCTAAAATTGGGGATGTTGGGAGTGGAACAGATTTGCAGGAGGGGGCAGTTTGGGAACGGTTAAGGGTGAACTGCCTCCAGACACCCAGGAAGAGCTATTCTGTAGGCAGGGGGCTGCAGCAGTTTGCAGGCGGGATTGAGATCTTGGCTGGAGACAGAGATGTGTCAGTTCATAGTTAGAGGTCTGGAGGAGATCATGTAAGGAGTGAGTACAAAGAGAAGTCATCCAGATGCTCAGCCACAAGGTACCGGCGAGAGGGGAGACTGGTACAAGAATCTGAGAAGGTGCAGCCAGTCATGAAGACACCCAGCAGAGGGTGTAGCCCAGAAGCCAAGCAAATTCAGAACCCCGAGAAGATGGACATTGTCAGCTTTCCAATTGTTCTGAAACTCTGAGTTAAGATGAGAGACGGCCTTTGGAGCTAATAATGCAGAGGTCTTATCAAGGGCGTGATGAAGTAATGGAGCTGGAGGTTTAGCCGGAGTGAGTTCAACACAGATAAGTCCTTCAATTTGTTGAGAAGATGACAAAAAAAAGGAAGCAGTTGCTGAAGAAGAGTGTCGGGTTAAGGAATGATGTTTTTAAGATGGCAGTAATATAGAGTATTTTATGTGACTGTGGGTGGCTAGAAGAGGCAGTGGGAAGCGGGTGGTGTAGGAAAGAGGGCAGCTGGTGGAGCAGTGTCAACACTCAGGTGAAAGGGATCAGTTTGATACTTTTGTTTTGGGGTTTGGGGCTTCATTCGGTTTGGTTTGGTTTTGAGACAGGGTCCCGTCATGTTGCCCAGGCTGGCCTTGAACTCCTGTACGCAAACGCTCCTCCTGCCTGAGCCTCCTGAGTAGCTGGGACTCTAGGCACGTGGGACTACAAACACATGTCACCGTGACTGTAGGATTAGAATCCTGAATGCAAGTGGAAGGGCTGGCCACGGCCCAAGTGGCTCATGCAAAGTAGAAGGAGAGAAGACAGAAGGTACGGCACCCACACAGGCCGGCAGGTTGGGGAACTGGTGTTGGGACCAGTCGGAAGTTCTCTTCAGTGTTTCAGTTTTTTTGAATAAATTAAGATGCAGGCTTATCAGCCAACAAGGTGGATGAAAGAGGAAATACTATAGTAGTGCAAGTTCAAGGTGAAAGAAAAGAGTATAAAATAGTTGACTAGCAGTGGGCAAAAGAACAGGCTGAAGAGATAAGGTAGATGACCAGGAATACAAGGACCCTTGGGAATAATCCAAGATAGATTTCTTTCCTCCTGTTGCCACAACAGGACAACCGGACCAGGATATCCTTGAAAGCGACCACTATTCCATTGTTACATAAGCCACAGGGTGTTGACCCACTTGCCTCTTACTGGCCACGAATGTTGTTCCAAGTGGAAGGCTGTCATGAATACAAGTATTGTGAACATTCTTCTTATGGACATACATTTTCATTTCCCGAGGTAAATTCCAGTTTTCTGAAGTACTTGTTCTGCACAAGTAACCAGGCAAATGCTTCCACCCTGTAGGTAGCAAATAACCTATAATAAGTAGAAAGTGTAGTGGAGTAGACCTACCTTAGCAAATCACAGAACTTCTGTGGACTTAACTTCCCCTGAAGATTATATAAAGGAAATAAATTAGGTTGTCTGTAAATTCCCTTCCAGTCCCACAGTCTTTGATTTTTTTGGTGGAATTCTGCCTCACAGTAATAGACAGAAAGCCATGTCTCTGCACGTTTTTATTCCATGGGAATTGAACAGCATTTAATGTACCAGCCACATTAAGGAAATCCAGAACATAAGGTACAGAAACAAAAGGGTAAGGCTTATACAGAGCACATAGTCATGTGTGAAAATCTTTAAAAGAAAACACTGTAAGGTGATACAGAACTCCACTCAAAATTTCATATAAAAAGTTGTATACCTATGAATAGCTCCCATCTGTTTTAATTATAACAAATACTGGGAGATGCAGTCGGATGGTTTAAGGAGAAATGCTTACACATTTGCTGTCTGGATCGCTGTGGCTTGTTTTGCAACCAGAGTAGCGAAACATATGTCTCTGTTACTTTTGCAAAACTACCGGGCACACATTTTGTTCACCTGGGCTCTCTACAGCCAAAAGCAAAGAAAATTTCCCCATTTGTTTCCACCAGACAGGAGCAATAGTCCCGTCGCCGTGTCGGACATGCCGTTCTCTCGCCGGTAACTTCCTGACCGGCTGGTCCCCTCCTTCAGCGAGGGAGCTGACAGCCTGGCTGCCGGTGGTGAAGGGTGCACTTGGCAAACGCCGAGGAGTCACGGCTCACTTGGTTGAAGCCGCCTGATAAATAGAGGTTGCTGGGAAAGACAGATTGAACATCAGTGTGAGATCCCAGACTGCTGTAATTTGTCTTTCAGGTTAATGAGAATTAGGAGTGGGAGGAGAAAACCAGTTGGAGATAGCTTTGAACCAGGTGGTGATGGAGGTAGATGTCCAATTGTTTTAGTCACCATTCAGAGCCCCGGGGTAGTAAGGTCCTGACTTGTCCAGGAAAGGACCCACACTCTGCATTTGTCCCAGCTTTTTCATTAGGGACTGTGAAGAGTGTAAGCGTGGAAAGGCACACAGAGACCTATGGGATCCTGGAGTTAAGACGTTAGAGGTCAGTCAGGTCAAACTCTTATCCCACACAGATTCCTTTCCACCACATCCCTGACCCAATCGTCGTCTCACCTCTGCTTGAATACCTCCAAGTGACCTGGGTCTCACTACCTCAGCACAGTCACTGTGGGATCTATAGTTTTTCAGACATTCCATGAGAGCACAACCTCACCAAGCCCTCCTTGTGTCACCTTTATTCCATGACAGGAGGAAAGAATTTAAAGCAAAAGCGTACCCACTGCTAGCATGGGGTAGCAGCTCTGCTTGGTTTTGTTTCTCCTCCCTCAGGAAGATGGATAGTAGACATCGTAGTGTTGTATTCTCTGTTTCTTAGAAGCATAAATAAACTCCATCTTCCTTCCTGTGGACCACTGTGACCCTAAGTGACTCTGACTGACATCCCATTAATCAATAAATATGACTTCTCCTTCACATTTGGTGTATCTTCTATTCAAATCCCATTTATTTATCATTCTAAAGCACCGATTCTCACACAGGACAATTTTGCCCATCAAAGTGCCCGTGGCACTTTCCAGAGACATTTCAGTTGCCACAAGCAGTATGGGTGCTATCGATATCCAGTAGGTAGGAGCCGGGGGTGCCGCTACAGTCCTCCTGTGCACAGGAAGGGCCACGATGAAGAATTACTCGGCTGAAGGCGTCCGTCGTTTGTACCATCTGATGATGGCCGACATAGCTGACATTTTTTTGCCTTAGTTCTATTATTAGTATCTAGGAAAACTGAAAGTGTTTTAATGCCATAGGCAGAAGAGTTTATGCATTTCTGTTCCTCGTCAAGGTTCTCACAGAGTTAGAACAGAACTGAGCAGTTCACTGTAGAAGGATTCGTTGAAGAATCAGCTGATGGAGGGGGCTGTACTGTGGTGCATGGTATTGCTTTGCTGTCTGCTACTTTTTTATTAGTATATGTGGCGATAAATACATCTGTCATGGGGAATTGGTACATGTACTTATCACAGCTGGATCCTCTTTGTTGAAGTTAAACCATCACACTCCTCATGAAGTGCTGGATACCTGCAATTCATGAATAGGAGCTTATTTCTGAAAGGCCTTTTGGGATTTTTAAGACACTACAGCTCATTATTAATACAGCAAGGATGTATGTTACTCCAATTAAACGAGAAGACTGAGTCTAGTGGAATCAAAGAATTTTAAAAGGCTTTGTAGTTTGGGTAGTTCGTCCGTACAGTTTCAGAAAGCAAGC
This sequence comes from Hystrix cristata, assembly GCA_004026905.1. Lineage (NCBI taxonomy): Eukaryota > Metazoa > Chordata > Mammalia > Rodentia > Hystricidae > Hystrix > Hystrix cristata. The sequence continues at coordinate 60,784 of PVJO010006688.1, forward strand.
TGTTTTGTATAGTTGATCCAGAGTGCCGGACCTGGTGTCTTGTTTATTGTTTGGTAGGGATTTTGTTTGGTAGCTAGCGTTTCTGTAGTATGGAGACCAAAGGAAACAGTTCTGCAGGAGAATCAGAGGTATTTTCCCCATTGTCTTTAAAGACAAAAGTAATGTCTGATATTGATGCATCATAGTGGGGTGACAGACCTAAGCATTAAATAATTTCCCACACACCCCTTTGGGATTGGGACCCATGCTGAGAGAGGGCGCAGGAAGCCTGTCAGTCGGAGGCAGGAGCTAATTAGATGAGCTCCAGCGCTTTCCTGGACCGATCGCAGCAGCACACGCCCTGTCACATTTGCCATGACTGTCAGTTCAGGTCCCTTTCTCCCGTCCCTTTGACTAGCTGGTCAGACTTGACAGTGGGTTTCTGGGGTGCCTTCTGAGCTCTGTGCTTGGTGCCAGGGATAAGAGCAGAAACAGGAAGTGTGCATTCTTTAGGGGCAAGGTCAAGGAAGGAGTCTTGGGCTCACAGTGAATCGTAAATCATAATTCCGTGATATAAGACAGGCAGGGTTCACTTGACAATACGAAAGACTTTGAGATTTGGCATTGTCCCACCAGGTCAATTTCTCTTTCCTTCTAGCTTACGAGTGTAGTTCTTGAGCAACTGTTTTTGCTTTTAAGTGAAAATGGAAAAAGGAAAAGGAAAAGAGGAGAGGGTCGCCATTGTCAGTGGTGGCAACGGTGGGCCCCATGGAAGGAACTCCAGGGTGTTCAGAATGTAGGATCGGGATCCTCCCAGTCATGTGATTTTTTTTTTTTTTCATGATGAAAACCTCCCACTGTGTCTCCTCCCACTGTGAGACTCATGAAAACACACATGAATGGGTCCTGATGGTGACCTCCCCGGGGCAGGCACACCGTGAGGTCTGACCACGCCCCTGCCGGCCAGGACCCCACACCAGGGCCCCTGGGCTTGCTCATGGCTTCAGTCACCAGTGTGTCCTGAATTCGTCCCTCTGGAGACTGCTTTGTATTGGCCACTCAGGGGCCTTCTGAGCCTCCTATGGAACATGACAGTTTTTTCTGTGATGGCTGAATTAATTACCAGAAACGGTTTGCGGCAGACAGTTGGATGCTAATTATGAGTGGAACCTTGGGGCCCAGAAAGGCAAATGTGTTGATGTTTGTTATTGGTGATTAAAATGAAAAACAATGAAATAGGAAAGAAAAATTTTTTCTAGTAGACAACAGTGCAGTTTAGGTCAGGACGCTTTGCCTGAGTTGACTGTGATCTGAGTTAAAGCTGCTCAACCCACGGTGTGGGCAAAAGGATTAGAGAAGTGGTTAATTAATTTATCACTGTACTTTCTGGAAGCAAAAAACTGGCATTGATTAAATATAAGTTGACATTCGGGGTGATATTCTCAGAATATCTGAGTCTGATTATCTAGTTTAACTTCATACTGTGTCCCAGGTTTATACCTTTCTAGCAAGTTCCACCCAGAAGGAATTATTTTCAATTAAATGGATCCTGGCCACTTCAGAAGCCACCATGAAGTGCACCCGTATTGTGGGGCTGTGCAGGGAACAAAGCTCCCCAGCTCACAACTGGACAGCTCAGGAGTCGGCCGTGCTAACGCTGGCTTTGAGTATCATTCTGTTCTTTGCCATCAGCTGTTACATTAATGAGGTCTGGAGAGGAAGGTGGGTAGATACTTCGTGGAGCTGTGTGACGCAAGAAGATGTATGTCAAGGGCTGTCAGTGTGACAAACGAGGAGATTGACAGAATCCTGATCATTAGACAGAATTATAGTGTGAGAGTATTAAAAAAAAAAAAAACGAGTAGGAAGGGGATCAAGTATTAGTGGAGAAAAGAAGGACAGGAAGTTACCTAACACTTTCATATGGGTATATGAATGGGGTGGCTTTCTGTGGCAGCATTTATGCAAGACCATCAAGTATACATTCTAGAACACTCCTTAGTGAATAAGTAAACAAAGACACTCGTAAACGTTTTTGCATGGATGACATTTTTTTCACACGGTGCTTTTCCCCTCAAAAGTTAAGTAATTTATAATTTCTTAAGTTAGATGGCTGACTTAAAATAGCAACATAAACAATCTGTGTCTTATGCTGCCTCCGATGAATTAGCATCAGACGAGTCTGTCTGGCAGGCACACGTAGGCTTTACTCGGGGTGCAAAGTGCAGTGAGCACTCACTTCTCTGTGGGAATCCAGCCCTACTTGGCGTGGGACCCATCTGCAAGGATTTCTCCAGACGCAGCAGGTGCACAGACTCCGTCGTTCCACAGCGAAGGCCACAGGAGGTGGCCCAGAAAGTACAGATGTATTAAGGAGCTACAGTATTTTGAAGTCTTTGCAATTTTTCCTCAGTTACAGTTAGGGTTGAATTTCCTTGTACTTCTTCTTACCTCCAAGGTAGGTATGCAAGTCAAAACTAAGAGATCAGTGGAGAGTTATTAAATCTCATTTCTCTTCGCATGTTATCCATTTTTTCCTTGATAGTTTGAATTTTTGTCATGTAGCAATTCAGTGACTTCACTTCTCCCTCTCTTGAGCGGAGAGGGAAGCCCTGTGTGTGTAAGGAGCCTGTCTCCAGTCTGGCTTAGTTCTGTGGAAAGGAAGCTGTGCCACAGCAGAGCCCTCCCACGCCTTGGTGCAGATAGAGGTGGGCTGTGTGGCTCTATTGAAACAGGAAGGAAAACAGGGACCAAGCAAACAGGGTAGACACCTGGACATGCTGTGACCTCCAGCCCAGCAACATCGGTGCCCCCCGCTCACTTGTCAGGGGGCTCACTTGAGCCCCAGACCCCAGGATCCAGTCTGAGAAGCTGTGTGTCCAGTAGGCTCCCGATGTAGTCGCTCTTGGGGACACACAACACGCTCGGAGCACCGCTTCTCGATAGCAAGATGGACGGTTCTGGGCCAAGCAGGAAGCACCAGGGACATTTGTGAGGCACTGAAGATAATCAAACTCTGAAAACAACCCAAACCCAAGAGAAGCTGTGAAATTGATTTTTTTTTTTTTTTGAGGCAGGGTCTCACTAAGTAGTCCAGGTTGGCCTCGAACTTGAGGTGATCCTTCTTGCCTCAGCCTCCCAAGTGCTGGGATTACAGGCATGCGCCACCATGCCTGGCCAAGAATCCGTGAAGCTGAAACATCTTGTTTCATGGAATTTGCTTCTTGGAGATGAGGAAGAAATATTCACCGCTTTGGAGAAATTCATTATAGATTGCTTGAAAGGTCAAACAATAAAGTTCAATTAATAAAAAGTAGGAATTAATAAAAAAAAGAAGGTGGCAAAACTTAGTTATAAACCAAACTTTCTCATGGTCCTCATTTTGAGCTCAACTATAGGAAAATCTGCCTCTTTTTTTACCCTCATACATTCACATTTCTTATAAAACAACTCCAAAATGAAAAATCCTGTGACAAATACACAGCGTGCATCAACTAATGCTTTTCCTACCTGTCTTGTATAGCTGTTCAATAAATGCACAACATTTTATATAACAGTAAAACATGTAAAATGTCTTGCAATTTATGCTGTTTGATAAGTGGAATTGAAACTTAGCTCATTTAGAGGAAGTTATAGGGGTCAGTGAAGTTAAGGCTTATATTGAAAAAATGAATTACTTATTATGTATGAAACATAAATTGATTTTAAGGTAAGCCAAATCTGTGAGATACAGATTTGTGTACTCGATATGCTCTGATGTGGGGGAAGATTGTTACTTACTCTGATTTTCATAATGTGCTGCTACTTTATAAACGGCAAAAGCAAATGGAAGTATTGCAAAAATTTCCAAAACTCTCCACCCTAACTTCTAGAACCATATCCTCCAAACTGCTAATTAATGTAAAGTCAGCTTCATGTATTGAGATGTTTAATCAATTGGCAGATTGTAGTCAATAAATATGTGTCTTAAGTGGTTGATAATAGACAGGCTAATGAAGTATCCTCGGTGAGTGTCAGACCTATTGGGAAAACTCTCTCCTCCTCCCGGGCGGCTTGCCATAGGCGATCAGTCTCCCTCGGACACAGACAGGATGCCCTTCACCACTGTGCCTTCAGCTCTATGTGGAGTATCCAGAGAAGCACGAAGTAAATTTCATTTTTTGTCAGCAGTTAAGCAATCTGAGTCAAAGAGTGGATACCAGTGATACTAGAGATAATAACAGTGGCCAAGTTTCTCAAGCAGTTGCTACATACTAAACTCTTGCTTACTACTTTAACTCACTTATTTCACTTAACTTTCCCAGCAGCCCCATGAGAAGGATTGGTTTCTCAAACCCTCAGATCCTTTATGTTAGAAATACTTTGGTCACACTACTACAGTCCTGAAATCGATCATATAAATAATGTGACCTACCAGGTAATTTTTAAAAAGTCATTCTAATTCCCTAGCTGTAATACAATGGAGAAATTAAAGGGATAGAGTTTATTATTTAGTATGGTCAGCATAAATGCTGCTCCTGGCTGTCCATGAGGATGGGAAGTACACTAATAGGCATTTGTGTCTCTGTATAAAAACTCCATGATCTTGGTGGCTCTGATGGCAGACTGATGGCGATATGATGTGCCAGCTACTCAAAGTCTGTAAATGGCCACACTGTCAGTGACATGATTATTCTTAGAAAAGCTCCAAAAACAAAACAGAACAAAATGCAGTCTCACCTTGATTTTTACAAAAAAAAAAAAAAAGTCACACTTCTGGAATATCTAGCTTACATTGATACTGGGCAGAAAATGCTTTGTGTGCACATGTAAGATTGACGCAGGTTCTAGACCCCTGAGATGATAGATGGGGACTTCACCTACCAGACCATCCAGTGGACACTGAGAAGTCGTGCAGCCTGGGAGACCGCCCTTTGTACTGTAGGTTGGCTTGCCCTTAAGAGATATCTGGTATCCCAAAGCCTTATCCAGGAATGCATGCAGCAGACCTCCCTGCAGCCCTGAGGACAACCACAGACAGCCCTGTAGCATCCTGGAAAATCTGCACAGGAGCATGGCCTCCCGTGAGATACGTGTACTCTGGTTTTCATCCCTATTTTTTCAGATATTAAAGCTGATACTTCAGTAGTTTCCCAAAAGCACAAAGCCAGGAAGTTGCCGAGTTGGAATGTAGACTCTGGGCTGCATTTAACTCCCTGTTGCATCCTCTCTTGTGCATCAAGACAGGCTCGGGTGGGCTGTGTGGATCATGGGTTGATTAGAGTGTGGTGCACACCCGCACTTGCCTTCCACTGTGCCCAGGTGCTTTGCATATATTACCCAACTTCCCCAACCCCGCAGTACTGTGGTTAATCCCTTTTCACCAGTCGCAAAGATTAATCTGTGCCCCTGCTCCAAGTCATCCAGCCTAAGAAAAGACTTGGGTTCCAAACTTGGGCTTGATTTCCTTCAAAGCCCAAGCTCTTGCCTGGGCTCTTCAGAGCAGGCACAGACCCTCATGAGGAGAGAGTGTGTATACCTTGTTCATTCCACTCACCACCCCCTTCTGCCTTCCCTCTGCTGTCTCCCTCCTTACCTAATAAACAGGGTAGCCAAATAGTTCACTGGACAAATGTGGACATTTGAGAGTGGAAGAGGACATGTGGGTCCCTCAGGGATGTCCACTTCAGGGGTTTGAAGAAGAAAACACTAGGTGACCAGTTCTCAGTTGATGTTTATACGCAGAACACACTGTGGACCCTACTGTTGCAGGAACACTGCTTGGCCACTGTGGTGGTTTGCTCTGGAATGTCCCCCTAAACTCTCATGCACTAAAGACACGGCTGTGGAGGGTGGTGAAGATGCTGGGGGCCTAGTACTCTTCAATGATTTCCTCTACTGGTGAGTTCAGCGGTTGAGTGTGCTGTTGGGACACTGTTGGGACACTGGTCAGAAGAGGAAGGTCACTGAGGGATATATCTCCATGCTGGTTGGTTCCTCCCTCCTCTCCCTCCTTCCTGGTCACCATGAGGTGAGCAGCTTTCCTCCTCCAAGGCCCTTCCACTTTCCCCTTCCTGCCCTGGAGCCAGACAAATATGGACTGAATCCTCTAAAACCCATGAGCTGAACTCGCCTCCTTTAAGTTGTGGATATTGAGTATTAAGTATTGAGTATTTTGTCCTAGCAACAAGAACATGTCTGAGACAGCCACCCTTGGTGACCATGTGATGATTTTGAAGACCATAACTTTACTCTTTTGAGATCATCTGCACTCTTTTCATGAGGCAGGAACAAGTGAACCCTGAATATTGCTTCTTGGGCATAATGAGAGTACATAGAGGAGTGGGGCCACACCAGACCCCCACAGGGACAAGGGCTCACCAGAGTTAGAGCCTAGGAGAGAGCCTGCTTCCCACATCCAGCCTGGCCCACTCCCTTTTAGGAGCAGGATCCTAAAAGCCTCCTTCAGCTTATATGTAAAGCTTGTACTGAAAGAATATAAGTGACTAATTCTGCCTGAATTTCCCCAAGCCTCTGCACTTGTCTTTGTTTATTATATTAATAAATACTACGCAGCTAATGTTCCCATCTGGCAGAGAAGAGGAAAGAGCATGAAAATGAAGTTGTGGTTACATCACTCCAATACTAATGAAGGTGATATCCACTTGGCGTGGTAGAAAGGTGGGTCTTTATTTTAGAGTTCTTAATTAAGAACTGCCAAGTGACTAATATTAATTAGGAAGCCAGCTGTATCCTTCAGTTTCATGGTATATTTCTTCTTGGGAACCTGTGAAGGGAGTAAGTCTGGGGCTCTTTTAATCAATCAGCCCTTGAGCAATTATCTGTTAAGTATACTTTGTGTGTGGGGGACCAGGCTGTGCGGACAGAGATTTATAAGACACTGTCTTTGCCTGCAGGATCTGCACCTAATTGAGGAGTGTGCACAAAGGGAACCAGTATTTCTGACTGTGAATCAGAGCACCCTCTGGACATAAGCAGCCTAAGAGAAGTGTGGTACGGGGGAGGGAGACTTTCAGACAACACAGCTGCCCTCCGTCTCTCCCCCAGGTTGTAGCAGCAAGCCCAGCGGAAGTGACGGGAGGGTCTTGTCCTTGAGGATGCTGGAGCGCACTTGGCAAATTGGAAAGTTGGAATTCAGAGGCGGGATTGGGGATCCTGGAAGAAATACTTTAGGTGACTAGAGCTGGATCTAGGGAGCAAGGCTAAGACTTCCAGTTGGAGAAGAGCAATGGGCAGCCCCCAGAGGTAGAAAGTAAATCATGCATTGTACAGGAATGTCCATTTCCTCTCTAAAGTGCTGGGTCTCTCTGTCCACTATTGTTGATCGTGCTGATGCTGCTTATAGCTATACACAAACACACACACACAAGAAGGTTGGCCTCCTGCAGAGACCTAGCACTCTGAGCTAGGGACTTAGCGTACTATATATACCTGACATGATCGCACAGATTGTTAATAAAAGTATGACGAGAATAAGGGCCTTACTAGGATGAGCCTCCAAACCTCATCCATTTTCCTGTATTCTAAGTCTCTTCTGACACTGATATGTTAATATCTATTGAATTCTTCTTTTCTGAATTCTTAGCAACTGAAGAAGGATCATATGAAGATTATGTTGTAATGTCCTCTTTTTATATTTTACTTTGCCTTTCAGAGAGCTTTAATGATCACAAGGTTTTGGCTTTTTTTTTTTTTTTTTTAGGTGTGATTCGTAATCTTATGTGCAATTCTCTCTGAATTTTCTACCTTGACATTCAGTTTGTTGAGTTGTATCTGTGAATTGCAGTATTTTAAACTACCTGCCAGGATGCCCCAGGTCCCCTCCTGCAAGGCTCAAATCCAGGAACCTGTGACTCTTCAAGGACCTTTACAAACTTGAGTGAGGTTTCTTTTAAATCATCCAAAAGAGCTTGTGATCAAGGCTCCTCACCGGTGACTCCAGACATGGGACCTCACAAAGCTCTAATCTGTAGGTTTCGACTCGGAGCTGAGTTTGATACGCCTTTCTCTCCTCAAGCTCTGCCCCTGAACTTTCTTCGACATCTGTTTTTACCAGTGCTAGTTTTAGTTCAGGTAGCAGAGGTAAAGGGGTGTATATGTTTGTGTGTAACTATAAACTCCTTCTAGCCCTAGTTTGTAGCCTTTTGCTTTTGAGATTAACTCAGACATCAGAGATCTTTTTTTCCCTGAGTAAACACTCTCGGGGCCAGGGGGTGGCTGGCGATCAAACTCAGGACCTTGCACTTGCTAAGCAAGTGCTCTACCACTGAGCCAAACCCCCAACTCCCCAGCGAAACACTTTTTAACTAAGTAGTTCGCATAACCTACTTGCTGCTTTAGATACAATCTCCAGTTATTTTTGTAATGATGCCCCAATGCCATGGTCCTGAAACCCCTGAACATTATTACAGGCACAGTCCCGTTTAAAAAAGAAAAAGGAAAGAAAAAAGAAAAACTTGGAAATAGTGGATCTATGCTTTTCATTCTACACCTTGGAGACTTTTACTAATCTATATCATCATCACCAATGTAGAATTCTGTCTGTTCAGTAGCCAGTAAGAATGATATCTATACAAACAAAAAGCAAAATAAAGAGGAAGTAAACACAAAAACAGTGTGCTCCAGAAGAAGGATTTTCTCTATCCAGATAGCACCTGCATTGTTATAATACTTTTCCTCAAGTCAGTTCACATCCCAAAATGTACTTTTAAAAGAAACTTTATAGCTGTATTCTAAATGATAAACTAGTCTCACTTGCCCTTAGTAAAAATACTTTCACAATAATTACAATTTACAGCCTGCATCTGTACACATGCAGCTATCTGACAGAACGTCTTTGGGGCACTGAGAAGAGAGATGCTGTAGGACTGGGACCATGGCAGGAGGCGGGACACAGCCTGTGTCCCTCGTTTTACTATTCAGTAAGGGTCTGGGTGTAACTACTCCTAAGCTGTGTTTATACCAGGATATTTCAGCCTCACAACTGCTCACATTTGAGGCCTGCCGTAGTCTGTTTTCTGTTGCTGGTAACACAGTACCACAGACAAGGTGCATTATAAAGAAAAGAGGTTTATTTGGCTCACAGTTCTGGGCTGAGTTTGAGGGGCTGTGTCTGTTGATGGCCTCTTGCTGCTGATGGCTGAGCTGTGAGACAGTGCAAAGGATCACACAGTGAGAGACCCCTCTCCACATAACCCACGAATCCGTTGATCGCCTGGATGGCCTGATCCGCTCACAAGGGCAGAGTCCTGATCACCTCTTAAAGGTCCCACCACTTAATATTTGATAGTGGCGATTAAATCTCAGCATGAGTTTCGGAGGGAACAAAGCGTATTCAAAGTATAAGCTGTGCAGATCATTCTTTGTTGTTGGAGACTGTCCTGTGTGTTGTAGGATGTGTAGCACCATCCATGGCTCTACCCACACCTTCGGGGTGACAACCACATACATTGTCACTCTAGCATTGCCCCATATCCATTGGCAGGGGGCAGAATTATGGCAGAATTGTGGCAGTTAAGAACCACTGTGTTACATGTTGGTCATTGTGTTTTTGGGTTTTTTTTTGGTGCTGGGTCTCAAACTCGGGGCCTTGTGCTTGCAAAGCAAGTACTCTAACTGCTGAGCTAAACCCCCAGTAGTGCATATTTTAAATATATATACTACAGTTTTTGAAACCATATTTTAGCATTCCTCTAATGGGCTTGTTAATAAGCCCTTTCCTAACTCAGAACCGTCTCTGGTCTCTCCTTAGACCCGCCAGGGCACACGTCACCCCTCGCGGTAGAGCTGAGCTGGTTAACACGCCTACCGGCTGTCAGGTGCACAGGAATCTCACTGGTAAATGAGAGACTGGATCCTCCATACACGTCCCATGTGTTCCTGGCTTATATGCAGGGATGACTCCTGCCAGGAAAACCCAGTGAGAAATAATCTCATATATTATCCGCCGATTAACAGAGGCCTGTGTTTCGTGAGACACTATACTTGCTTTCAACACATTGGGTCTTACAATTTTTGCAAAAGTCCACTGATAATAGTTAATATTCCTCATCCTTCTTTTTTCAATACAAAATACGAAAGCTAAGTTGAACAACTTGCCTAAAGCCACACTGCTGCAGTTGCTATTTTATTAAAACAGAATTTGGAAGCAATCTTTCGCCAAACAGATAAATGTTCAGCTTGTCAGTACACTGTGATTGCTACTTACTGTTTTATTTGTAAAGGACATTGGGTGGAAACTTGAAAGAAATATACCAAAATACCACTAGAAGTTATGTTTAAGTGGGTTACTTCTGGCAGTTTTCTTTTGACCCTCTACTGAATTTCATAATGGGTTTTAATAAATTTCTATTTCTCTTTTTTCTAAATGAAATTTGCAAGTTAAAAATGAAGGATATAGTTAATGTTACCATCAAAGTTGCCTTTTCTCTGTAATTCTAAGATACGTCTGTATTTTGTACATGTTCTGATGTGTATGTGTCCATATGTCTGGGCTCAGCGGTCTTCCAGAGTTGCCTTGCCATGTCTTTGGGCCGGGGCCCAACATGCCACATAGTGGGAGCCATGCAGGACGCTCTCACGTGGTGCCCAGCTAAAATACACACTGACAGAAAATTGGGCACTTGGGTGATCTGCTCCCGCAGTTGTGTTGTCTTCCTTTCTTTTCTTTGCTGTGCCAGGGATCAAACCCATTTCCTTGCACATGCTAGACGAGCACTCTACCACTGGGCTATGTCCCCAGCTCCTATTTTAATACCAGCACCTCTGGGGTGCAATGCAGCCTCACCCCCCAAGGGAAAGTGCAAGGAACATAGTTTATGCCTAGACTGGCTCACTCGTGGTCACAGCCCTCATTTATGCTGCTGTCACAGAAGGGAAATAATGGAGCAGTCTGCCGTCAACTCTTTCCCTAGCAAAGACTCAGAGCTGGAACCAAGTGGACAAGACCATGAGGTAAAATCATAGCATGCTTCGTGACATACTACCAGGCAGATACATGTGTGCTAGCAGAATGCACAGAGCATTTTTAACCGGAGTATTATCTCAGGTGATACTACTTTTACTTAAACATCCTTCCATCTGTCTTCCCATTCATTTCTAATTTCCTAATATTCCATAATAGTTGTTTTAAATTAGAGTATTTGGATAATCGCGGTAAACATTATGCTCACGGGATATCCTCTTCAGTAAAATACTGCTAAGTACCTACCTGACATTGAATCCTCAGAGGTTATGTGTAACTTGGAATTGACATAGCGGTGCATTAACTACTCAGCATGGTCATTTCGGACGTTTGTTTCCCTTTTATGTACTTGTTCATAAATTAGGTGCATATAGTTCATTATAACATTATCAGAACTTTCCTTCCTTCTGAACTCAGTGCTTTTTACTAGCCTTGATTCTGTGTCTACCCTCTTTGCAAGTACCCCAGAATCCAGCCCAGTAACCTTTCCCTGTAACCCTGAACTCCCACGGAATATGGCCCGGGGGGAGACTGTTTCTTTGTACTCCTGCTGTTCGTATGGTCTGTATCCCCATCGGTGGTCTTATGCCCTCACCAGAAGCACTATGTTGTGTCTGGAAAAAGAAATTAATGTTGCTTTTGGAGAGACGCAGACATTTTAATAAAAGTTTCTTCTCAGCTCTTCTCTGACCTGTATCAGGAGGAAGCATAGTAACGGCGGCATGCCTGCCTGAATACATTTCCTTTCATTGAGCTAGATTTCCCTGAAAAGGATCATTCCCAGCCAACTCAGCCCAAAAATAGGCACCCAGAGTGGTGAGTCCACATCTGCAGTGCCTACGGGTACCCATTTCTTATCCTGAGGTTATCCCCGGGTGCTGCGGCAAACAGGATCAACGCTCACAGTCTGATGAAAAGTGCTTGCTTTAAGCACCCGGTGTCCAGTAGGATCGGCAGGAGCCCCATCCCCAGTTAGACCCGGCAAACCTGCTAACATTTCTGCCAGAAGACCAGAGCTTGGCAGAAATCCATGAGGTCTCCATGCCTTCACACTGGTCAGTGACCACTAAATTGTGGCAGTGTGGCAGTCTCCCTGGGGACATGCAGCCTACTGATAAGCAGGTCCAAGAGCACGAAGCATGCAGACATATGGAAATTCCACTCTCATGCTTAATATACAACATGCAAAATGAATTTTTCATACTGGCTTTTTTTAAAAATGGAAGAGTTCCAGCTTTTCCTCGCTGGTGTGCCTTTTGGAGTTGCTGTCCGCTAAAGCAGCCGGGGGGTGAGTGGGGGGCACGCCTGGAATGTAAGCAGCATGGTGCTTGCCAGGGAGAGCTGTGAGAGAGGCGATGATGATTTTGGAAACATTATTCTGGATGTTGAGCTGAACCAAGAGTTATTACTGCAGGAAAAAAAATATCCAAAAACATGTTAATATACGCTCGGATTTGGGCCTAGAGGACCATACTGTGAATGGAGCAGAAGATAAGTAGAGAGGAAAATAGCAAATAATCAGGGGGAAAGGGGAGGGGAAGGTTGCCTGCCGGCATCAGCAGAGAGAACGTGTAACCAGCATCTGATGCATTTCCTCAAGAATCAGTGTGTTTGCAAATTGCCCCGTCGTATCTTAGCAGAATCTAATCTGAATAACAAAGAGCTGACTAGTGAACATAGTCATAGACTAGTTGGATGAATTCCCTCAGTACTCCTGAAATATAACAGAGCAAGGAACAGTATAATGAAAAATAACAGAGTGAGTAGCTAGGGGCTTAACTTATGATCAGTGTTCATTACAACAAATGACGCTTTCACTGCAGAGTTACCATAAAGATTATTGGCTCTTACGTAATGTGGTTCCCATCTGAATAGATTTGAGAACAGCTTAGCCCTTGAATGGGAGAGCTGGAGCCGGACTGAGCTGCACTCAATATACCCGCACCCATTTTTTTCAGTTAGTACTGGCGTGCTGCCCGCTCAGGACCACGGACAGCAGAAGACTGCACACCTTCTTGGGGCAGAAGTCTCAGGACTGCCTGTGTCGCTGCCCGCTGGGGTTATCTGTCACAACTCAGTAGCGAGCAGGCTCAGAAAGTGACTAAACTTGTTGGTAGTTTCATATCCAAGGACTCTCCTTATGTTCTCTGCCATTTGCTATTTTCCTCAAGCATACATCATACAACATTTTTTAAATATATCTCTTTGGAAAGAAAGAGTGTTTTGTGTAAAACCTTGGGCAGACAACCATAAGGCATTTTGCAATTCCATGGCTTCACCCAAGTGTGGAGTGGACGGCACCGGTTCTGAGCACAGTGTGGTTTATCAAGCACCTCGCTGGTAGCTGCTGAGTGCTGTGTTATTTCACCCTTACAGCCACCCCAGGAGGTGTGTACTGTTACTATCAATCCTATTTTACAGAAGAGAAAGAACTCTTGCAGAAGCTAGGTAACTTGTCCCAGGTTACCCGGCTGCCAAGAATTGTAGATGAGTTTCAGAATAATTTCGAACAGTCTGCTTTATGTTGATTTCCACACAAGTGCTGAGCGTAAAGGATTCTTGTTCACTCTCTCCTGTACTCACTCTCCCTCAGTAAACTGGGTTATCAGGCTGTCCATTGTCCTAGCACATGGTTTGTTGATATTCGAGAGTCACTATTGCCTTTCCCTTGGGGATCTTGCATCCACGATGTCACTGTCCTGGGCCAGGGAGAGGCTTCCCAGCTAGTTCCTCTGGCATCGCCACCTCACACTTTTACTTCCACCTCACTTTCACCAGCTGCATTTAGAATGTTCTAACACCTTCCAGGGGTGTTTTGTGGGTGAGATTCTTCCATGAAACACTAGAGATTCTTGGATGCGAGGGGCTGTTGTGACAAGCATTAGCTCTTCCCTCCACACCCACAGCCACAGTTTTGCCTGGTGGGGGCAACCAATGTGAAGCTTTCCGACCCAGAAAGTCAGACTGTCTGCTGAGGCCCCCAGGGTCCCCATGCGGGTTCCTCGTTGGCAGCTAAGCCACAAATCTTAGTTTTTAACCTTTTCGTACTTGCAGACTGAAAGTTTCTCTTAAGAATCTTAAAAATCTGATTTTAAAAATAGAAGCTGGGCATGGTGATGTATGCCATTAATTCCTGCAGTCTGGGAGGCTGATGCAGGAGGATTACTGTAAGTCTGAGCCTAGGATGGGCAACATAGTGATTAGCAAGACTCTGTCTCAAAATTTAAAAAAAAAAAAATTTTAAAGGTAGGAGATGTAGCTCATTGTGAAGGCCCTGGGTTAAATCCCCAGTACAAAAAGGAGTAGGGTGGACTCCAAAGAGGCATTTATTAGTGAGCTACCACAGACATCTTCTCTGTCATTCCTGTGACAGGTGGGGACTTGTTCCCAAATGCCACTTTTTTTCCGTACACCGGCACCTCTTCTTGGCCACCAAAAGCTGGGCTCCTCTCCGTCGTGTCTCTGGCCAGTACTTCAAAGATCGGGCTCTCAAGTGAAGGGAGAGCACAGCTTGACTGAGCTGCCCTGCTGCAGAGCAGTGCTCACAGGAATTTGGCTTGCCAGGGAAACAGCAAAAGGTACCAGGTGACGTCGCTGCCTTTCACCTGGGGAGAAGCTTGTGGAGAAGGCACCGTATGGGTAGCAGGCAGCTGGAGACTTTCTGGTTTTGATTCCCAGGCCTGTTTGGGTGCCTTATCTTTGCTCGGTACATAAAATGTGATTCACCTCACCAGAAATCCTTGGATAATAGAAGAAGGGAAAAATAATTCAATGCTGTCTAAAATTTCAGGCACCGTGCCCCATCCTAACCAGAGCAAAGCAAGAACCTTAGAGAAGCAAGCTCCGAAGTGAGTTCGTGCGACTAGATCGCAGCAGATTTCAGAGGTGAAGTGTGTAAGTCCCACTTGGCCCAATTCTGAGCAGCCAGTGCCCCGGCCTGCAGTGCTCTCTCGGGGTTTCTGGGCGCAGTCCGACAGAGCACCCCGTCGCTGTGCGGCGTCTGCCCTGGCGTGGCTAGGTGCGTGGCATCGTGCGTGCTCCATAGTCTCCACCCCCTTGCAAATCCGAAGACCTCCTTTTCTCTTTGGAGAAACATAGAGCATCCAGTTAACAAGTTCCTTCCAAAACCTTCTGAGTCGCAAGTCGGTATTCTTAGCCCTGGACTCCTGACACCTGTGGGCCTGTACTTCTGTTTGATGAGATGTCTGGCCTGCTGGTGACTTGGCTGTGTGTCACCTTCTGTGATCAGATGACTGGAAGGAGAGAAACTGGAAGGGAAGGACACTGCCAGGAGCAGAGTCCATACCACTAGCTATAAACAGGAGGAGACACAGTAATGATGGCATTAGTAATAGTAAGATTCTCGGTATGTTTTCTCCATTTGTCCTTACCTTAAAAATGCAAGAAAGAGGAAAGCAAGAGCTCCTTTTTTTTTTTTTTTTTTTGGTGCCAGGGATCGAACTCGGGGCCTTGTGCTAAGAGCTCCTTTTTTAGGAGCTAACATAATTCTAGCTATATGACAGCTGATCTGTAATATGTCTAGAGCCACAGGACAAATACGGTTTCATTCACGGGCCTTGCTTGAGGCCTAGATAAGGTTACGTGCTGAGTTCCATAGAAAGTTCCTGTGTAAATGTGAGTATGTAGTGAGTGCTACACGAGTTGCTATTGGGTCGGCTCCCTTGGTGACATTAGAGGGCAGGAACATCTCTGAGCTGCTCCTGAAGGAGCCTCGTATGGCCGTAAATTAATCTCCCTTGAGTAGAAAAGGTTGTTCTCATTTCTAAAGCAAAGGGAAAAGAGTCACAGCTTTTATAATGTCCAGCTGAATTTTCTTTCTTAAAAAAATCTGTCTTCATCTAGGTCTTACTCACAGAGGATACGAATAATACTCACTAAAAGCCCATTATACCATAAAGGGATGAGTGGAGGCCCCCATCCGAGCACTGGAACAATCTCCTGAGAGGACGAAGTGTGGGCTTCCCACAGTGGAGCATGGTGGCCTCCTCACCTGACAGCTTCTCCTCCCCCACCCTGTCTTGCCTCGCCTCTCCCCTTCAGTCCTGGAAACCCTGTAGCACACTGGAGAAAGTGATGCAGGAAGCAGGAATCTGTGACAGAAGATAAGTACCCCCTGTCCACACAGCACGTAATCAGTAAATGGCTCTCAGTGCAACTCTAATGGACTGTCACCGGTGGGCTTGGAATCGAGGACATCAAGAAACATTCCTTAACTGAGATTCTCATTAAGCCCGTGTGTATTGAGTGACTCGTGTGCCAGGCACAGGATCTAAAGAAACAAAAGTGATTTCCACGTTGTCCTTGTCTCAGAGGCACCAGTGATCCAGCTGGGAAATTATGCACACGGTTGATACCTTCGGTACGTCCTAGTAAACTGCAGTGATACATGCTTTCATTCAGTCAACAAACAGCTATAGTATAGTCATAGTGTACTGGAGACGGGCACTGAAGGCAGCCACGGTTCCTGCTCTCTGAAAACTAATCTTCTGTCAAGGGATGCAGGAAACAACAGTAACCTGATAAACAGTATAACTAATGTGACACATGCTGTGAAAGAGATTAATGTGGTCAGAAATGTGGACATAGAAGACCAGGTGGGGGAATTCACATTTCAAGTTAGTTAGCACTCGGCATTGCTTCCATTGCAGGAAACACAAAGCCTGAGAGGCAGAGGGCGTTATTTGATGGTTTTATAAAAAGACTCCAAGCATGTCATAACAGAAGGGCCCAAGCAGTGTCATTGGTCCCAAACTTTCCATCTTTCAGCCCTTTGTCTGTGCTGGTTTCTGTCCTGGGTAGATTCTTGTGACACCCGGCCAAGATGGGAGTCAGCACGGCTTGGTTGCTGTCATTCCTGACTCAAGTGAAAGAGAAGGAGAGGACATTCCTGTTGCAGCTCAGGTCTTAGGCCTGTTGCTCTCGGGCTGTCCTGGACTACATGCTTGTGTGTGAACAGTGGTGGTAGCCAGGGTGCTGGTACCTTGCAGTGGCTTAAGGTCAGCCATGAATCATGTGGCGCAAGGCCAGCGTGGCAGGATTCCAAGGGCTGTGTTCTCAAGCATGGTGTTTAAACCACCGACCAGTGTCTCTGTCCCTCTGCCTGTAGAGTGAGCTTGGTGATAGGGCCCCTCTCAGGGAGACCTTGAGAAGAGCAGGGGGAGCAGAGGGACACGTGTCAAAAGTAGGTGAGGGCCTGGGGTGGGGGCAGGGAGGCGGGCAGCTGGCCAGAGGATGTACCGTGCAGTATGCATTTGGGTCCGCATTTGTAGGGTGGGACTGGTGCCACCCTTGTGTGGAATCCTGCCACGCTGGCCTTGTGCCACATGATTCACGGCTCACCTGTGTGAGTCGTTGCCCTGCCAGGACTCGCACAGGACTTGCAGGATGCTGGTCTCTGCTGCCTTTCTCCTACCACCTGCGTCCCCCCACATTTCAGTTGCTGGCCAGCTCCTTTCTGATGGACAGATTCCCTGTCCAGCCTTGTCAGTAGCCCTGGTCTGGTTAGAGCCACGTCTGCCGGCCTGGGAATCATGCTGTTATTTTGGGTGACTTGCCATGTTTGAGCTTTGATCCATTTTGCCCTGCTTCTATCACTTACCCTGCTGAAGACAGTCTTAATTTCCTTTATATTCATGTTTTCAGGTGGCGCCTCACTCTCGCAGGATTAGAATCATCTCTTCAGCTAATTCTGTATTGGCAGGATGTAAAACCTAAAGTGGGTCATATAATATGGATAAAATATCATCATAATCTGTGATAGTGGTAGCATCCAGCGGTACATCTTAAGAGGGATTAGAAAATTATTATTTTCCACTAGTTAGTGGATTTTCATAGTAGTGGTTTTTAAGAATAATTTTAAAGGGGTAAATTGCCCATAAAAAATAATTCCTTGCTTCCTTCCTCATTTGTAAATAGGTTTATGTATCGCGAACACATGCAGACATACTACAATTGTGTGTCTCCTTTTAATCGCTATGAATGCCAATTACTAAAATAATTCTTTCATAGAGAAATATTTATTCCAGGTACAAAGTCCATCAGAGAAGAAGCTTGTTTGAGAAACTTAACTGGCATCCTTGGACTTATTTCCTTTTGCCATTGAGTTTATTCTGGAAATTGCAACATTTAGCACTTTGCAGTTTAATTTAAAAGGATTACCTATTTTCTTAAATGGTTAAGCAGGGAAGCAGGTTGCAGTTATTGATTTTTCTCTGCATGTATTCCGTGAAAGCTGGATTTGCTCCTTCCCCAAGGAGCGCACCTCCCGAACTGCATGCCTGCTAGTGACAGCTCGGACCTCTGATACATGACTGAAGACCTTGCCTAATATCCTTGCAACTGCTTGGGGAATTTTTATTAAGTAAAAGCATCATTAGAGTAGACAGGATGATGAAGTTTAATGAGCATCTTTTGTGCATGATTCTGTTAGTTTTGCTCTGCCAGGATCCTCATTTCTCCACTCTTGCAGGGCAGTGAGCAAGTCTGGAATGTATAGAATGTTTTTAAAACCACCTTGTATTTTATATTTTTATACAGCTTGATACTGTGTTCAGCCAGCTACACATTCCTTTGGGCTATTTTTATAGATGACACTTGCACATGTGTGTTTACATTCTCTTTGCACACTGTGCACAGAACCAAGAACACCGAGGATTATAATGGAAAAGACCATGACAGACTCATACTGCCACTAGTGAATTGCATGGAGCCGTCCCCTGGAGCTCTGATCTCAAAAAAAAAAAAAAAAAAAAAAAAAAAAATCATTGCCTTTTAAATTAGTGAGACTTCTCTTAGGACCAGGATAACTAATTTTTTTCTTTAAGCCTCAGCAATTTATGTGCTAAGGTTCTGTCATCAGCCCCTCATTGCTGCTACACAGGATAAATAAAGACATTGCAAATACTTTATTAATAATCTAGCCTTCACACTTTGTCCACAGATTTGCAGCGATTTTAAATTTAGCATCTTACCATAAGATTACAGATTATAAGCAAAATTATTTCTCTCCATTATTTCTGCTAGCCCTCTACTTAGATTTTAAAATTGGTTCTTTTCTTGGTCTGTATAAGGACTTTCCATGGAAACTCCCAAAACAACAGTAGGGAGGCATATGACATGAACAAATGACTTCAGAACAGCATATTGTACCTCTCGTATACCTGGCATTCCGAAACACAATATTTACATCGCACACAATGTGTTCCTAGCAGTGCCGTGAGTATAAGGAATAACAAAAGAAGTGCAGCCTGTACTCTCCACTCTCAGGAAAAGGGTAGTCTTATTAAGAAGGCAAAACGGAGACATCCACAGAAAAGGCATGATGAGATAACTCTGTTAAACTTGAACTTTGGGGCAGTTGCCTGGGTTTGACCCAGGCCTCAAGTTGCAAAGCACCACCGTCCTCATTTGAAAGAGGAGGATAATAAATAACAGGACCTACCTCGCTGGCTTGCTAGATCACAGTGGCAGTGAATGATGGGTGCGCAGTAGTCACGGCGTGGCTGTTGTGTTATCAAGGTACTCTACTAATGTTTTGAAATAATGAGCCACCGGCAGCCATCACTGTGTATCACTGAGGACTTAATGGGGAGATCCTGACAAGTCCCATGATGCTTTGTAAAAGCAGAACAGGGGTGGGAGATGGAGGAAGCACAAAATATCTCAAGTCCTCAAAATATGAATGGGATCTGAATTGTAGAAAGGACCCAGCCAGGCATTCCAGGCAATAATAAAAAACAGATCAGCCAAACTAAAAAGCAAAAGCTAAAAAACAGACCTAAAGGTGTTGCATGGCTGGAAATGTTGATCCTGGCTTCTGATTGATTTAGGATTTTTTTTTTTTCTTTTGGACCACCCTAAGGAGCCTTTGCCAGTCTGACTGCCAGCAAGGGCAACAGTATGTGGATGTTCCCATTTTCCAGCCGAGATACCGGAGTTTCTGGAAGGACATAAGACTTGAGGTTACTCACCTCGTAGGCGGCAGGAGTCACACTGGCTCCACCTTCCCTGCTCTCCGTACTGCCCGCCTCGGGACCAATCGTGTCTCGCTGGTGCTCCGTGCAGAGTACTAGGCTGAGCAGTCAATCTCGGGGGCCCTGGTGCTCCTCACCGTGCACATGCAGGAGAGAGGTTCTGTCAGTCGGTGCAGGACACATTGGAGGAGACAGTACCAGCGTCGGGGAGACCAACCAGGGAACCTTTGCCATAAGCTAATGGCCACGTGACAGAAGTAGGAAAAGAAGAATGTATAAAGTCAGAGGGTGGCAGAAAGCAGAATAAACTCAGTACCATTAAGTGGCTAACTGACCGATGAGTTAGGACTCTTTTGAAAAACTGGTGAACCGCAGCCTGTAGGCTGGAATATACACATCCGGTTTTGCCTAGAGGCTCAGACACAGTCGCTCTGTGGTCCCAGCCTAACCATCCCTACTGCAGAAGGAACTTCTATCAAACGCGACTAATGTGGCAAGCAGAAAGAAAGGAAGATGTGGAAATGGTGCCAGCATTTGATCCTGATGGTTTGGAGATGTAGAGGACGCTGAGGGAGGGGAGTCTCACCTGCCTGGTTGGGTTTTATTACTGAGTCTCCACGTGGGCTGAAGAGAGGGTGGCGGCTTGAGAGCTGCTGCCTGGAGATAATTACCAGAGCTGTAGAATTAGACGATCATCCTGGGGAAGAGGATACAAACAGCAAGAGCGGGGACACAAGGTCTGAAGAGGTCTCCAGAGATGCAGGAGGAGTGAGCAGAGAGGCGGCCTACAGCGGTCTTCATGGCTGCTGCAGACAAAGGAGGTGGTGGTCAGTGGCAGCACCCCTCATCCAGCAGAAACAATAAAACTCATGGATATTTCCAGAACAGAAGGTGCCCATAGTAAATAAAATGCACATAATTGAAAACCATGCATATCACAATGCTTAATAAATATATTGGCTGCTAAATCAACTCTGTGGTAGGCTGTGGTTTTCTTCTGCTGTGCCACCTACGATGTCAGCAGGCGATGGTGGTCAGGCGCATGGAGCTTCAAGCAGCCCAACTGCGGGTGACTTTGGTAACCTGCCCTAAAGTGATCAGCCTGGTGACCAGGCATTCCAGAATCATTTCATAATGGTTCCTCCAGTGATGGTCTTTAGCAGGGCTGCTTCGGGCAGCCCCACTCCCACGTTTGCCCTTGGCCTTCACAGCCCGGAAGGAGGGCCCTCGAGGGCCTGAGCAGGGCTCGCTCCTCTTCCCCCCTTGCTGAGAGCATGCGCGGGCTCCTCGCCTTTGAAATCATCTTTGGCAACAGGAGCCCGTTCATCAGACTCCTGAGAGTAATACATCCTGTTCTGTGACTTTAAAGTGCTCTTTGTTGGTTTTTCCCACTCTTTAATCATCCCCCAATTATCCTCTAGAAATCTCAGATTTCAGGGCAAAAAGATTTTCTAGGGTTGTGTGCAAAAGTCTCTTTTGCTTTTTGGGCTGAGCTTTTCACCCACCAGCGACTCCAGCTTCACAAGTGCCCTTGAACCAAGGTCCCCCTGTCAACTCTGTAGCTGACACAGCCTGGTGGCAGTGCCTGCCAGGGCCCTTCTGCCAGAGGTCCTGGCCCAAAGGCACGTGGTCACAGTGCAGATTCCAGGCAACAGCATGTGTGGCGGGAAGGAACCTGGCCAGGTCCCTTGCGTCCCAAAGCTTTGTAAGAGGTCAAAGGCAGCCACTGCTATTCGGGAACATCCATGTGTGCCCGCGTGGACACGACCATTTCCGTGTCTAATTTAATCTTTCCCCACTCCCTCCAGTGTAGCTAATGGTTCTCACCTTCATTTAGCAGATGAGGACACTGGACTGTGGCAAGTTGGGGGCCTTCCTGAGGCCACGTCATCAGGTCTGAGCAGGATGCAGAATCGAGATGAGAGCAAAGCTGGACTGCTCTGCGGGAACCCCAGTTACAGGGTGCCGCGGCTCCCATGAGACAAGACAAGCATCACCTGGGCAGAGTCTGGGACCGGATGGGGGTGGGAAGAACTGGCCAGAGCCCTCGGAGAAAAAGCGCACGTCAGGCAAGGAGGCAACTGGAGGATCAGGAAGACAAAATTCATCTCTACTGTTGTGAGCCGTGCTGATCATTTCCTGTATTTCCTGGTACTTTGACATCTTAGAGACCTTGCAGGCCAGGGAGCCCACCCCTCCTGGGGATGGCTAACTCACCTCTCTCGCTCACCTCCAGGAACTAAATCCAGGTACCAGGTACAATCAGAACGTGTACCTTCCGCGGATGGGGAACGAGGACAGTTCAGTGTGTCGCAGAGAGGGCCAGTTGGCCTGCCTGGTGGGAACAGCCACCCGTTCTGTCTTGGGTACGTCCTGCCCTTCCAGAAACTGGTTCTTTAGCTTCGCCTCTCTGGGATCTGCTACCCTGGGAACTGGCTTTTTTTCCTGAAGAAAGGAAGCAGAATGCTCACGGGTGTGATGCCCTGTCAGGCCCAGAGGTTCACTTCGCCTGTCAGTTCCCTCTCGCCGCTGCAACAAATCACCAGGAATTTACTCACTGAGTAGCTGAGAACAAAGAATGTACCGTCTCGTAGTTCTCGATGGCAGAAGTCGGAAATCAGTGTGGATGTGGCGTTGCATCCTTCTGGAGAAGCAAGGGAAGAATGTGCGAGTCTGTCCTCTTCTCTCTGGCTTCAAGGGCTGCCTGCCCCGCTTGGCCCGCCCTTCTTCCATCTCCCAGCCAGCAGCCTTCCTCTTTCTTATGAGAACCTTTGTTTTTGTTTTTTCAGTTTTTTTCAGTTGCCAGAGATTGAAAGTTAGGGCCTTCCCACTAAGCTACATTCTCAGCCCTTCGTATGTATGTATGTGTCTGAGACAGGGTCTGAATTGCCCAGGCTGCACTTGAACGCTCAAGCTTCCTGCCTCAGCCTCCCAGAATACTGGGTAAGAATGATTTCTGATGTCACTGGGTTCACCCTAAAACTCAGGATCTTTCCCACTCATAATCCTCAACTTATTCTCATTACAGGGTCTCTGTGCCATGTAAAATGACAAGTTCACAGGCATTGGGGTTTAGGATGTGGCCCTCTCTGGGGGCCATTGATCTGCCAACCGCATATACAGTCCAGGCCTCATGACTAATTCCTGGTGGACTCAGGAATGGGACTGGAGACTTTGGACCCTGAGGTGCATCTAGTTGCTTCCCCACCACAGCCTTGTCCCACGTGGGAGTGGCCCGGGATACGGCCCACGCATCTGCGCACACGGCTGGAGTTAAAGGATGTCACAGCGGACTGGGTGTCCTCCAGCCCTGCGGCTGACTCACGGAGGAAGTGGGGTGGTGCCTTTAGCTAGGTCAGCCTTAGTTGCTCTCTTCAAAGAGGAGGATTAAAACCTTTCTTGCAGTAGTGTTTGGGGATTTTACATTGATAGAAAATACCATGTTCTTTTTCAGAGGAAAAAGCCCCAAAGAAATAAGGTAATCATGTAATTACCTTTAGTCACTCCGAGTGTTTAACCACATCAGCCCTTCTTCTTGTCAAAAGCACGTAGTGGCTGTTTCTAATAGACTTGCCACAGTGCCAGGCTCACCGGAGCACCCTGCAAGAAAAACAACATCCTTGTCTTACAGAAGAAGAAACTGAGGCACGGTGGGGAGAGGGGTAAGTTAAGCATTTGCTCAGAGTCAGCAACCGTAAGTGTCAAAACTTGGATTTAAATATCTATGGTTGCAGTCCGCATCAGCCTGGCCCTTTGTATGACCGGCTGGGTGGCCCCAGGAAATCCAGATGCACACAGAGGACGCGGACTAGACAAGGCAGGAACTGAAACATGGGAACATCCTAGATCTCATCTTAATGGGAGCAGAGCCTGCCCAGGCCACGCAGCCTTTGCGCCCCTTTCTGAAATGGTTGGATTCTGACTCCCCAAGACCAGCCAGGCACCCACCTGTCCTGGAAGCCTACTTGCCCAGCTTGACCCCTCCCTCCTCCTCCAAGACATGACACAGATCACGCCTTAGTAGCTGCGACTTTTGCCTCATATGGCCTTTTACTTCTGGCGGTACCTCCTTTCCTACCACCCAAATTTCCAAGTTTTCTGGTGCATGAACTGAGGCGTCTTATTTCTGTAGACTTTTATAATACTTGAAGTTTGACGTTGTTTGCATATAAGAATGTGCTTATTTCTTTTTTCTTCCTTGGAATGAGAGGTGGGGAAACAGAGGAAAGATAAATCAGAAGCTGTAATTAGGCTGTGTGATTGAAGCTACTGAGGTCAGGGTACCTGGTGAAAGAGAACAGAATCAGACCTTTGCTTTGTGGCAAGTGGCCTGGGCACAGACCAAAGTCTCCAGGGGACATCACGCTATAGCGGGGCACCCAGGGCCTTAGGCAGAGCTACGTCCTCAGAGCCACCTCAAGAGAAAGGCGTGTTTCCGAGGGTGCTGATTTAGGCGGGGAATATAACAGAAGGCCATACTGGAGTTCAGGATTTCTTCTGCCTCTTTATCTGGCAATCTGCTGAGAAGGAAGGGGTGCAGTGTTGGGCCCACCCAGATAGTGCAGGATGATCTTCAAGCTCCTGACTCCTGACTCCATCACATCTGCAGAGTCTCTTTTGCTACGTAAGGTTGCCTATTCACAGGTTTTGAGGATTAGGCGGGACAGCTCTGGGACCTGGGGGTGGCATCAGAGGTAGCGTGGGGCTTGCTTTCTTCTCTGTATGAACCAGTGGTTCCTTACCTGGGTCCCAGGGCCCTCAGGTGTCCACGACCTGGATTCTCACCCCCTCGTTAAACATGGTGGAGAGGAGCCTTTTTCTGTCCAAAGATGTGTTTTCCTGGATAGCAAATTCTCTTGGGGAAGGAGTTGGTTCTGCTGTGGCTGCCGGGTGGGCACTGCCAGGCAAGGTAGGACGGAGCTGCTCTGTCCATTACGTAGGTCTTGGAAGCCCGTGTGTGAGTGCTCGTGCTACCATCTAGCACAGATGGTGCCTTCTTGATGCAAGAGAATGAGCATGACCGACCCTCCCTGCAGCTGCACATCAATCCAGCACCTGGCCGGAGGCTCCCTCCAGCTCCTAACTCTCTGAGGGCACAGCCTCTTCGTCACCACTGCTAGGGGCCCTGCTTGTACCAGTTCTAGGGAGACACGTGGAAGACTCCAGGGAAAGCATTAGCATGACCTGCCAGAAGCCTGACCTGCATCCTTCCCTCCCACAAGATCACAGTCTACTCCACGTGCCAGGTCTTCTGTGCAGCATGCCAGCCACGGGGTCACTGTCATCGACAGCACTAGTATGTGCTCAAGAGTGCCACACTGTGTGTGGCCACAAAAGTGCCAACGTCCAGGATGGCAGAATGCCTAGAGTGAACCTCAGAACCAGTGTGAACCGGCAGCCAGCCTCTCCAGCAGCATTCCATCGGCGCAAGCCAGCTGCGGGCAACAGTCAATGGACGCGTCTCCTCGGAGGAAATTGAAAGCCGAGACACGCAGCGGGCTCTCTGGGAGACACAGTTACATCAATAAGGGGAGTTAAGGTTAAGCTGTGTTTATTTTAGGGTGGCTTTTAATTTAGTTTAATCAGAATTACTCATAAATTATGGATTAATTACTATCTGGTGCTCAGTTAAATCCCCTCAGCCGTGGAGCCAGCTCTTCTCTGCACTGACTGCCATCCACTGTAATTGTAGGGCACTTTGTCAACATTTAATCAGTGGTACTTATTAATGTGGCATTGATGTGTGGCCGCCGTCCCTGCACTATCAATCACATGTGAGCAGCCAGCATGCACTCGGACCGCATTGCTCTTTGTCACATCAGCCAGCCCCTGGGCCCTCAGGCCAGGCCTGATGCCTACTTGTCACAGAACGGACACTCTCTCTTCCATTCGACCCACCTTTTGTCAGTGTCTCACCTTTGGCACTTCACGTTGGAAGGGCTTGCGGAACATTCCCTGTTCTCAGGAGACCTCTTCCCACGCCATTTCTGCACCCTGCCCAGTGAGCGCTGAATTCCAGGAGGCTTGTCCGCTACTCAACATGCACACGTGTATGCGCGCACATGTGTAAGACAATCTTATTTCTTGGTGCTGGGTGTCGAATCCAGGGCCTCGCACATGCTAGGCAAATGCTCTATTCCTGAGCTAAACCTCCAGCCCTTTACATTCTTAAAGGGGTGTTTAACCCTGAGAAAACAGGTGATCTTTGAAAGGCTTTCTTTGGTCTATTGAGTATTTCTGGAGATTAATTTATTGCCTAAAGCTCTACCGGTAGAAATTTGTGTTGGGAAAATAGGTCTCACAGTTTCCTCTCTTTTTCTTTTCAGCCTCTACGGCAGACACATGCAGGCAAACCCAGAGCCCCCAAAGAAGAATAATGACAAATCGAAAAAGATCAGCCGGAAACCCCTAGCAGCCAAGAACAAATGAGGGGCTGGGGTGTGCCAAGCTTCTGGACTCCTCCGACTAG
>PVJO010006689.1:0-86911 GCA_004026905.1 Hystrix cristata
TCTCCACTAATATCTTTATAATATTCACCAGGAAATTCAATCATTCTGTCTGCTTTCATTTGGAAATGTTTGCTGACTTTTGCAAGGCTTTCCCTGGACCTATGGCTGGACCTCTCGCATCATCCTCTTTATACCCTTTCACCACACTCAGTATCAGGCTCTATTGATGAGGTAGACCTTGAGAAGTAGAGAAATATTACTCCTTGCATGGATTCTACTAAATCTCAAATTAACTTTATCATATTCCCACATAAGTGATCTCAAAGTGGAACGAAGAGTGGTGAAAGGGTCCTATAACACATCTAGCTCCTTTCTTTCTTTCCGAATCTGCTCATTCCAGGGTTGGAGGTCTTTTCTACTCTTGGTTGGAAAAGAACACTCTCAGTTTGTTAGTGTTTTCTTTCAAATACATTTTTTATACCCTTATCACAAGTATTTGAGGTGTGTTTGTTTTCTTGGTTCAACTTAACACTTCCTTTCCAGGTGACCTGGTTTTCATGTCTTAAGTAGCCAATGGTGCTCAGCTAGGGCAAAAAGAAGATCGGGGAGCTTTATTTCCATTTTTTTCCCTTCTAGTCTTTTTTTTTTTTTTCCTTGTCTCTCCCTTCCTTTCCCCCTCCCTCCTCCCTTGTTCCCCTTCCCATTTGAACAAGGAGGAGAGGAGGGGTTGAAAGGAGGGGAGGGGAAGGTAAAAAAAGCAGCAGCAAGATATACCATGTGTAGGTACAAATTCCTCATGATGAGTGTTACCATTATGTATATCTAAAATGTACTGCTAAAATAAAATTTAAAAAATAACAAATAAATTGAATTGTCCTATAGAAAAAAAAGAATTGGGGAGAACCCAAAAGTAACAATTCCAAATTATTACTTTGGACACATTTACTGTCTGTTTACCTCTAGCTGTGTTTGTTTACGTTGTTCATCATAAAACACATACAATATACTCTCTCTAGCATATGTGGGTGCACACACTAACACACAAAACACCCAGCTATCTTTTAGTACTTTTTAAAATGTCTGGTGAAGGGATAATCACACAACTTCCGAAATCTGTCTCCTCTGACTGTCCAACTAACCGTGAGCCAAGTTAGATGAAATGCTTATTGTTTCCGAACAGTTTAAGTATCTTCACAATGTCACTCAAAAGTATTAACATCATTTCCTTTCCTTGTTATTATTCTCACCAGATTGAATTCTTTGATATTAAAAATTCTTACTTTATATCCGTACATAAAGTAGAGCAAGCTCCTACATTTAGCACAATTACTGGCAGTGACTAGTTGTATGTATACATTAAATGTATAAATTTTAAAAATGTTGAGTAAATTAGAACCTGAGTAATTCAGAATAATGCGGAACAATGGATTTAAGATCATTTTTTTCTCTGTATGCTCATTGAAAGAAGGTTGAATATAACTCTTTTAAGTATTGTTTTTTAAACTGATATTTTAAAAGATTCATTATAAATTCAGATAATTTTAAAGGTATATTTCAGGATGCACTAAATATTGGAATATAAAGGTTGAATTCTTTTTAATGTATCAAATAGAATGTCAGTACCATAGTGATTTGATATATTCTACTGTTTATTTAAACAATATATAAACAAATGCTCCTTAAAAAGTTGGAATTTTTACAACTTTCTTTTTTTCCTTGAATTTACATTTCAATTCTAATTTCTCTACAGAATTTTGTCCTAAGGTGGTAAACTTATACTTACAAAATTTTACATAGTGTGTATCATTTTTTTATGCATCAAAAATATTTAAACTGAAAATTTAGCTTTTTATATTAACTGTAACTATTAAGGCTATTTTCTTAAAGCTCTTGCTTATATTATCAAAACCAATATTAGCAGTGTATACTTGATCAAAACAAAACATTTTGGTAAGAAACATAAAAAGTAAATTTATTGAGCATGCCCCTCCATGAAAGTGATTGGATACGGTTTACGGTGTTTCTGTTCAAGGAGCTCTGCCAATTATCTCTTTGTTTTACACTTTAGGAGTTTTTGTGTGAAAATTTGCCAAATGACTGAAGGGTACACTTTTATTACAAAATGGAAAAGCCTGATAAAAACCCAGGAAAGTGGGAGAAGGGGAATTGAATGTTGGTACTTTCTTAAGCTGATCCACTTTTAGAATGAGAACATAAGAAATTTAAGGATCTGAAAAGTGGCTTCTTGTAATTAGCTTTTGAGTATCAATCAGAAAATTACCATTGATTAAGTTTTCTTGAATTAAAGTCAAAATCCTGACCTGAACCCAGGATCAGTGGCTCACACATGTAATCCTGGATGTAAGGGAGGCTAAGGTAGGAAATAAAAAGGGGTAAGGATTTATCTTAGTGGCAGAGTAAGCTGGGTTTGTTCTCCAGTATGGAAAAAAAAAGAGAAAAAAAGAGAAAAGAATCTTGACCTAGAAGACACTGATGTTGTTCAGTAGATAGGAATCATAGGAGAAGTTCAGAGCTGGAATATGTTTCCTTTGAAATAATGCTAAGTTGAATTAGACCTTTGCATATATTTGTGGGGGGATCTGCACTGCTAATAATAGTATGATGATTTGCAGTCACAGACAAAGATTCATGAATAACTAGCTCTAACAAATTATTAAGATACGGTCATATTGCAATTTATTTGAGAACCAAAGATAGCATGCATCGTTACAGTGTGGCAGCCGGGAAAGGACTTTCGGTGAGGATGTAGAGGCTAACTGTGGTACTGATTCCCAACTGTCCAGGTGGGTCTTTTCACTCTTCTTTCTGGGAACCTGGCTAGAAACAGCATCTCTTGAGGCAAAATGTATCCAGCTGAATGTGAAGAAAAGTCAATGTGCAACTTTTGGGTTACTCGTTTAAAAGGAAATCATCTTCTCTGGATGTTTTTTCCCCTTAATTTGGGTCATGGAACTGCCTACATCCATCTTTAGCTGTGCAGTTGAAGAGAGGGCCCTGGGAATGGTGAGATGACAAGATTGAAGCAATTTGAGTTTCTAAATGACTTTGTGACCTGTAATTCCTATAGATTTTTAGGTAAGATAAAATATTTTTAATGTAAGGTGAGTATATTCTTGAATCTGTTGGGTAGCACTACCTTCACTACTATAAATGTGCTTAGGGTATGTACATGGTGGAAAAGAAAGCCTCAGGGTAATATGATTCTATGTGGTAGCTTTCATAAAGAGTAGAGATAAAAGAAAAGATAGAAGAGATTAGTCCGTAGAATAAATATAAGTTTAGAAGGAAAATGTTGAGTTAGAAGAATAGAAGGATGTAGTAGTGCTCTCAAGTAACTCAGTGCCCAAAGGTGGGAGGAGCTGAATTGGGGCTCTAGAGAAGTATATCTCAAACTTGAATATGCATCAAAATCATTTAGATGCCTGTTAAAAAGCAGACTGCTCTTCAAAGTTTCTGATTTAATAGGTTTTGGTAAACTTGAAAATTTGCAATATTAGCACTAACATTCTCTGATAATGCTAATGTTGTTGGTTGGTTGGAGGCTGCACTTTGAGAACCACTATTAAAGGTCTAGAGAGACCTGGGAAAATTTCTAATTTGGCTGTAGGTAGTTTTACAGAGTCGTGCTTCATCACTTATCAGAGGAGTTGGCACACAGATTGAAAAGCCGACTGCAGTCACGCATTGGATTCTACATCTGAGTCTGTGCAAGCAAACCAGACTGAAGGGATGAGCAGCTAACTATGCACCTGCTATCTATTAATTCTTTAGGATTTACACTTAACAGTTCTTGGCATTTTAATACAATTATCTTGTTTTGGGGTAATTGCTAAACAATTGAGTATTCTGTCTGTAAGTAGAGACTATAAAGAGGAGAAGAAAAGGCTGTGAATATTCATATATGTAATGAAAACAACTCTAAAATAAAAAGCATGGAGAAAATGGAGCTGAAGACTTTATATGCAGTGATTGCATGAACTTTCTACTTACTAAACACGGGTTACACAAGAAATATCCACCAGTAGGCACTAGAAATTGCTTATGCAGACTCGGAGTTACTGAATTATTTCATGGGCTGCTTTTGACAACAACTCTTGTAGTCATAATTTAGCATTCTGAAGATAAGCTTTTTCTAAGCATTCTTGGTCCTACAAGCTCACTATGTATCTTGGTCCCTAGAATCTGATAGTTACTGCTTTTGTCTCTGTCATTTTAACATGTTTAAAAAGATGGCAAGAATTTTCTTAATGATCCCTGAATATATACCCATGTAGAATACTGGATGTATGTATTCACAAAATGTTTTACAAATACTAATAATTAATTAAAATTTATTTGTCCTGTAATTCAACACAGAGGTTAAAATTTTTAATACAGTGAAATGTAAAAATTTATGCCAGGAGCAAATCACTGTTTTCCTTTATACAGCTTCTGTAGAATATGTGAGTAGACTCAGGCTACGAACTTGCCGTGGCTGACCCAGACATTGCTTCCCTTAGTGCTTTTCTTTTCCAACTGTGAAAACTTTAATTTCTCACATTTCATCCCCATTTTATTTAACTGAAAATTTATTATGTCTTGTCAAAATGGAATAATGAGTGTTGCTGCATTTGTGGACGTATCTCAGGGCCTTGCACAGCATGTGGCTTTCAGGAGATGAAAAGATTGCTGAGTTAAATGAGAAAAAAAGTGATCGAGTGAGCAATGAATTAACTAATCTTATGTTCTTTAACGAAGGATACATGCATATATTTATGAATTTATAGGTGTGTACCTATCTGTATATCTAGCTAGAGATTGTAGGCAGACAGATATGTGTGACATTGGGGGATGGTCCTGGGTAGCCAAAAGAGTGAAATTTTCCATCTTGGAAACAAAGAATGTTCTTCTTTACCTATGCAAGAAGAAGGCTCGGAGCACCCCAAAAGCAGCAAGTGTGGGAAGATTAAGGAGACCCAAACAAAGAACTTTCCCTCTTTGTTCACATACGTGCAAAAGAGGAGGGGCGGGAATCCTCTAAGGGTGAAAAGTGTGGGAAAATAAAGAGAAAGGGAACAAAGAGGCCTCGTCATTTTCACCTGCACCTGTTTTTGGGTCATCTTTCCTATTCTGTGATAAACCCTATTTCCTGTCATCTAAGATTTTGTTTGCTGTCATTATTCAAGCTGGGCGGGCCGAGTGATAACTTTTCCTTAGGCTGCCAAGAACTGGGAAAATTCGGGTTACTATAGATAGATAGATAGATAGATAGATAGATAGATAGATAGATAGATATAAGTATATGTATATCTCTATCCATCTAATCACCTGTCTATGTCTCTATACATGCACATACACAGACCACTTTTAATAGTATTTGTTACATAAATTTTGTAGTGTTTTAACTGATATTAGATATTTCTTTTCTCTTTTAACATACATAAGAATAATAACTGTCATACTTCTAACTGTCATACTTTCTTTCCTCAACTACCATTTCTGAGAAGTATTTCTTTACATTCATTTAATTATAAAGTTAGCATAACTGTTAGCTTCTCAGTCATATAAGCTTGAGATTTTCTTTTTATTTATAATGTTTTGATTCTCTATAGGTACTGTATTTCTGTTGGGTTTTGTCCTTGGATGAAACTATTTGGAATATGTCCTTTTGCCTTTTAGTTTTGGTTAAATATGAATCTATTCTTTTGTAGTTATTTTTCCTTTTTTTTGGTTAAACAATGTTTCAGAAGCTTCTGTTCTTTTTAAAAAACTCATTTGATCATAAGGGAATTGGAATGTTACATTTCAAAAAATGAACACCTCATCCTAAGGAATAAAAAGCTTTAATGGAGGTATCCCATGTCCTTGCATTTAGACCACAGCTCAGAGTTGGAGCAGACTTGAAAGCTGAGACATCAAAAGTACACAATTTAGCTGAGTTTTCTCAAACTGATCTTCAAGACAACTAAAACACAAACTTTGTTCATTGGCCTCTTTTCAATTCCAATATTTTGTTCAGTTTCTGAAACATAGGAAGAAAGTTTCAATGGGAAATTGTTAGTTAATTGAACCAGGCGTAGTAAGAATGAAGGGACTCATAGTAACAGAGTGGGAAAATTTCAACATTTTCAAGGTCTCTATTGTTTGTTAATTTAAAGAATTTATATTCGATATATGTATTTTTGAAATTAGCAATAACAATCTGTACTTTTACATTTTTAACCCAGTATACTTGGGAATGTTGTGACCTCTAATAGTGTTTAATTCATTATGTGTATAAACTTTTTATTATTTTAGTTGACTACAGAAGGCTCTAAATTTTGGTTAAGAAATCTAAATACAATGCTTTTACATCTTAACTATCTTTTGTTATCATTTTAAATGTTTTCTAGTATCAATATATAACTGTATGCTCCTTAAAAATTGCTATGTAATTACCACACATTCATTGTAAAAATGTGGCTGAGAGACAAGGTTAATATATTTCTTTAACAAAAACATGTTCATATTAATAATAGTTTTGTGTCCATTCTAATTTTTCTTATCAATTGCAAAAATTTTCTTTCTTGACCTCCTTTAGTCTGAGTATCAGAAACTACTCTTTTCTTTCTAAAAACACTAAAGTTCATATTTGGGAATGACATGGAAATCCTTGATTTTATAGGAAACATCTTAACCAGTCACTTACTCTCATTTTCCAATTGAACATATTGCTTATATTATTCTATCAATGTTTTAAACAACGGAATTTTAAGAAACTACTCTTTCCCATGAAGTTATAAACATTCTCAAGTGACTCTTACAACTTGCTAAGAAAATAAGTATACATAAAATTACAGAAGTATAAATTGTATTTTTTAAATGAAAGAAACCATTAGAATAAGACACATGAGTTACTTTTGGAAACTTGGCGATAAGGAATAACATACATTTGCATGTGTCAGTAATAGAGTATTCGTGATTGTTTTGGCGCAGTAAAATGAAGACAAAGCAGAGCAACAAACTTACTGAGCTGTAAGTGGTAGATTTTTGACATTCAGAGCTGCTGAAGTGAGGCATTTGTGGGTTCGGGGTATCAGGGAAGCAAATTATTGTGGGAGAGAATGTGTGTGTGTGTGTATGTGTTTGGGTGAAATCAAGTGTCTACATAGATGGTTGTAGTTCACTATAGTTTTTGCCAAGCTCTATGTTATATATTATCTGTGGAGATTTTCCAGGCTCTATGAAGAGCAGCACCTGCAGGCAGGGGAGATGAACAGAGTCACCAGATGTCACATGGTCCTGAAAGAGCCTGAAGCAGTAGCCCAACTAGAGCAAACAGTCTTTACTACAGACATTTGATTGAGTCTTCATGAAGGCCAAGCTTTCGGAATAAAGAGCAGGCCTTAGAATTGGGAAACACTCTTAGAGAAAGAATCAAAGTACACTAGAACTACTTCATCAAAGAATGAAGCCAAGTGTACCAGATATCCAGACTTACCACCATTTCTCTTCCATCAATGGGCATGATATTCACAGTCACCATGCTTATCTGAGCCAAACAGTTAAAGAGGGGAAAATATCAGGATTACAAATGAGAGGCTTTTAAGAGCCAGACATGGACAAAGTCTATGTTATGTCTGTTCACATTCTGATAGTAAGAGCTCAGGTGTATGAGTATGCCAGACTCTGTGGGAAACTAGGAAAATACTCTGCTCAATAAGAAATAAAATGACGTTTGATGTGTGATTAGCCAATTTCTGAAACACTTGTAATGCATATTGAAAAAGTTTAGGGCTAGTGCCAAGCTTGAGCAGGAAGAAAAGTTAGAAGTTTTTTACTGCTGTAGAAACAGAGTCCACTCTGAAGCACTCATAGCATCTTATTTTTTAAAAATTATTAGTACATGTTTGCTGTATATAATGATTACATTACATTCATGATGGAGAGTTGATGCATGTTGTGTAGGCCTTTCGTTTAAATGCCTTTCCCCACTATCCTTAGAGCGAACATTTCTAGAATTATATGATTTATGACAAGTGATCTTACTGTGGAGACTATTGCAGTGAATCCAGAAAATTCATTTTTCCTGAGCCTGGGCTCCAGTTGCTTCAAGTTTGCTTTAGGTCCACATGGATGAAATGAAAAGAGCATCTTGCAGGGACTCACTCCCTGCTGTCAGCAAGAAGTCAAGTATCTGCAACTTTGCCTTTTTTTCCAATTAGAAACATGTGCCTAAATTGTTTACCTGTGCAAGCACAGAGTAACTAACATATAGGAATTTTAGGTTCCGAATGATCAGATATGGGTGGTCATTTGATAGTTTGTGTGCAAAATAAATATGTGATCTATGGCAGATAAATGTAAAGAAAATACTGCAGAAAGCATCCACACACAAATTTTTACAATATTATCAGATTATTTAATGCACTTCCTCTGCTTTCTGGCACAGGAGCAAGATGGGGAATGGAAAGGAAGAGAAAGCGTTTTGAAAAGTCAAGGAGATGGAAATCCAGATATCAGAGCAGTGTGTAGAGCCTAAATGGCTGCTCCAGATAAACTTAGGAAAGTCCTCCTTTTGTCTTTGTTAATGGTGATGATCCCATTTGTGTGGAACACTAGAGTACATTTAGATTAAGTGCTCTCTTCAGCCTGGTTCCTAAGCTGTTGAAGATCCGAAGAGCAGAAGCTGAATGATGCCTAGGAGCTTATCTTGAGCTTTGGGGAGATTATCTCCCAAGTTCCTCGGCAGGCCTGCAGAAGGTGACCTGCCTCTTATCTCTGAATGCTCCACACTGTGGAGATCATTGACACCATTATGGCCCTTACTGACTGTAAATGCCTATAAGCAGCTTTAGATAGAAGATATATGGCATGGGCCTGGAGCAGGAAATTTCATCATCGCAATTCCTCTGCTGGGCCCTTGTTTAGAAACATTGCTCACATCTTTGGGTTTGACAGGAAAATAGCAGCTGTTTTCTGATCATTTGGCCATCTGTTCTTTTTTGCTTATATTATTAACATTTACAAGGGCTAATTGGTATTTTGAAGTGACTAAGATGATTGATCAAGGAATACCCAACTGTGTTTATCATGATGCCTGCTTTAAAATGACAGAGGCAGCAGTAGCAAAGTAACATCTCAATGCTGAAATGAAGTCTACCTGGCCAAATTCTA
This sequence comes from Hystrix cristata, assembly GCA_004026905.1. NCBI lineage: Eukaryota > Metazoa > Chordata > Mammalia > Rodentia > Hystricidae > Hystrix > Hystrix cristata. The sequence goes on from PVJO010006689.1 coordinate 9,097, forward strand.
ATAAGGGAGTAAAATTTAAAACATCATGTTTCTGTCGTTCTTTTTTAAAGTTAGCTAAATTTTGACAGTCCACATAAATCCTCCCTGATCACCCCAGATGATACCGATCTCTTTCTAACTCAAAGTCTGTCGGTCATTCCAAAGTCCTTCTAGAAATTTAAAGTTTATTATTTTTGTCTTTGTAATTACTGTTGTACCTTTTTGTTTGATGTCTTAACATTTCTGGAAGGCCAAAATTGTATTTTCTAATTTTATCTGCTCACATAACATGTAAAATGTTAGGTAATGGCTAGCCTTGAGTGAATATACCCTCAATATTTGAGAATAGACAACTGTAGTGTGAGTCAATTCTCAGTAATAAAATAATGGCAGAAATTCTTCTCTTGAATTTGAGGGCTGTAAATTGTTAAAATTACTGGTTTATTCAACTAACACTTATTGGAAGCCTACCAGGTACAGTCATCTTGCCTGAATTACTGTAATATCCCTCAACATCTCTTTGCATGCTTGGCCTTCGGCACCCCATTCATTCCCTGCACTGTAACTAGAAGGCATGCACCTTCCGTTGCGCACATACATTAATGTTATTGCCATGATTAAAATCTTTCACTGGTTTTCTATTTATTTCAAGATAAATAGCATAACATTTAAAGTTCACTGTAGCATGATTCCCAGAGGCCTCCCTGCTCCTGCCATATTTTGTAGGTCACCCAATTGTGTGTTGATCTTTATTTCTAAAATGGTGTCTCATGCTTCCTTGTTTCTTCTATGCAAGCTTCTCTGTCTAGAATGTACTTCTCCCTTTTTCATCTGATAAGTATCATAAGGCCATAAATAGTTGATGAAGTATCTTTCTCCACCTCTTTATCACTGTACTGGATCATACACCTCTCTCTTACATTCTTACATTAACGTATCAGCGCCCTTCTCTCTGCACCATGTTATTTGCTGGTTTGCTCTCCTGTATGTTTGAACTCCTGGATCATAAATTTTATCTTACTTCTCTCTGTTTCTACAGTAGCCACATGTTCTGGCACTTAGTAGCTATATAATAAATATTTGATGAAATATATAAATAAAACATTAGAACAATAACATTGTGAAATGCTAATCCTTTTAAGTACTTAAAATGTAGGTAAAAGTGCTCATGACGTGCCTGCAGTCTTGGTCCCTATAATAACCCTTGCAGGTAAGCAGCGCCATTTTTCTCTACTATTTATCTCAGCTTGTGCTTAGACAAAAGAGGGCCAAACAAATATTTGTCGGGCTGGGGCGTAGCTTAGAGGTGGAGCTTTTGCTTAGCCATCCATGAGGCCCTGCTTTAGATCCCCACAAACCCCAAAGAAAAACTCCCAAGTTGTTGAATATATTTATTTTGCTTGGATCACATTCAGGCTTAAAGAAATTAAATTAGATTTTCGAAGTCTGATGCCAGTAAATATTATATTTATAATTTCAAATCTAATTTTATTTTATTCCACAGCCCACGATCTTTATCACTTTTACATACTACATCTCATGTATGAGGTAAAATGTTTTATTTTGACAGAAACAGGGCACTAATAATGATAATTATTCTAAAGCATTATAATCTACGTGATAAGACGCAATGTTGAAATTCATGTTCAAGTGAAAGATAAACAAGTAAACAAGTAGGTGTCAGAGAGGAGAGAAATGCAGTATAATTCTGCTCTAGGACACATCAGAGAATGTGATGGAATAGAAGGTCTTACACTGAACTTTGAATAGGACAAGAGCTGTTTTCAGTGATGGGATAACATCACACACGGAATATCATAAATGCATAGATATTCTGGCATGATCATGATAAGGTGAGTGTGACTAGAGTAGAAATGATGGGAATGAGAAGATAATAGTATCAGTTGAATTCACAGAGATGAGAAAATGCCTTGAATTTCACACTAAAGATTCTGGGTTTCACTTCAGAAATATTAGGAAATTAAGAAAAAAAGGGGTAAAATATCTCTGACCTCTGATCTAGTAACTTATGTAAGGGTGATTTCAGAATAGAAAGGTTACAGGTGTAGAATTCAGCAGGAGATCATTTACAAATCCAGCTAAGAAAAGACAAAAATTCAACTCAGTAAGTAACAGTGTACCATTAATTATGATCTGTCAAGTTGACTGAATTAAGAGAAGCCCAGTAGGTGAGTAAACTATACTTCTTGGTGTCTCTGTGGGTATTTCATCAGAGATAATTGGCATGCAGGTCACAAACTGAAGAGAGGAAGACCTCCCTGATTGTAGATAACACTATACAATAGGCTCACAGCCTGGATGGAATGAAAGACGAGGAAAAAGAAGGACGTCAGTTTGCATTTTGGAAAGCACTACATTACTTAAGAGTGTATGTCTCTTGCTACTGCCATCATCTATGGACATCAAACTCCAGTTTCTTCATCCTTCACACCAGCAACTCACACCAGCAACTCTCCAAGAAGCATCTAGGGCTTCAGTCTTAGACTAGTGACGTATCCTTGATCCCTCTTACTCTTTGGCTTCCAACTTCTTGGACTGAACAGCTGCTCAATCCTCTGGCTCTTCAGCATGTAGTCATTTTGGACTATCCTGCCTCTGATCTGGTAAACCCGTCTAATAAATCTCCTTGCATAATTTCATTCATATTTTCTTTTGAGTCTGTCCCTCTTGAGAACATTAGCCAATACAGATGGAAATCCAGGTGTGGTTATAAAGTATATTGCTGATTAAGAGTCTATAGGATTTCGGCATTAGGTGAGTGTGGTGGTAAGAGAGGAAAGGGCCTTAGAGATTTCTTTTAGCTTGTGGTGTTGTAAATCCTTGAGCTACTTTATTAGGATTGATTTAGGACATTGTTCGTCATCAGAGAGTCATATTATAACCATAGTAGCCTGTTTATTTATTACTGATATATATTTGTGTCACATGTAATCCAGAGGTTATATGACAACCCATTGTAGCAGTCGTAGATTTTGTATTTTCAAAAAATGAGAAAAAAATATTCTTTTCTTTTCAGAAAGGGAAGGTTCAATTTACTTATCACTTTCTTCTTAAGGAAATTCATTTTCTTTTTGCTTGTTTTTCTCACCCTAGTTGCCTGATAGCAAATCAAAATCTTGCATTCAATAACCTGGAAACACAAAAACCCAATGGATGGAATGGGGGAAGCAAAGATATTGAAAGGAGGCTAAAGTCAGGTGTTTCTGGTCAAATAATAGAGAAAAAAATCAAAGTGAGGTATAAAATGCTACAATGTGATGCTTACAAAATTTATGTTGTATGATTTTCTTAATTTTTAAATTATACACATGATCTCTTCAGGTAGTTCACAAAGAGATGTAGGTTTATCTTAAAAAGTGATTCTTCCTAATGCCAAGTAGAATGTGGCTCTAAATTCCTTGATAGATATATTTTAATTTTATATTAAATAAAATAAATAAGATAGATATATTTCAATTTTAGTAATTGAAATAGACATGTTTTAATTTCATCTAAATTTATGTATGTCAATTGATAATTATTTATTTGAATAAGATATGTGATAGAACACAGGTGATTTTTTCCTGAAATAGTTTGTTCTGATTGCAATAGGTCAGCATTCCAAGTACGTTACTGCGAATAAAATATTTTTATTATGTGCTTCTTATTTTTATATCATAATTAAAATTTTAATTGTTGTTATAGTATGACATGTTATTTTGTTATGTATACACATGTGTGTGCACACAGAAGGCTTTCTTTCTCTCTTCATATTCTTCTCCCACCTCACACACACAAACACACACATGCGTGCGTGCATACCTGCATATCCTGATATATTTTCTTAGAAGACTCTTTCCTTAGTACATTTATTTTTTTTCTTGATTATTGTTTGCTAATTTAACTCTCACAGTTCTGTGTATATGAAAAGTCCATAAGTAAAAATACCGGGGTACATACACCACTAAATAATATTTGGGATATGCCCATGTGCATAGGTTACAAAGTATGTGACTCCAACTGGTAGTGGCTATAAAGTTTGCTCAGATATCTCCCTCACCTACTAAAGCACCAGCACCAAGGATGGAACTAACAAGGATTCCAGTACTACAAGAAAATGGAAACATTTAATAAAGGTGCTTGCCTCTTCCTTCTTGAACTCATCCATTATTTCTCCTTGAGCTGCTGACATCCACTTTGCTATAGCAAAATTTCTGCTAAATAACTATAGTAGGTGCTGAAAAGCGTGGCTCAGCTCTCCCTTCGGGATCCAGGCATTGATTCCCCCAGCTCCTGGAAGGGAGGCTGCTGACAGTTTGTAGCAGAGTCTCTGTGCAGGGTGGCTCTTGCCCCAGGAGAGCTGCCTCACCCAAGTGAGCAGCCCACATTCAAGGTTGGGATCTGTGGGGGCAGCAGTCTGTGGCTCCACAGTCTCGATTATCTGCAGTATCTGCAGGGTCCTCCCAACTTGGGAGTAACTGTGGGGCTTTCGGAGACCTCTTTAGAAACCGCACCTCCGCCTCCCTTTTCCTTTTGCCTAATGCTGTCACCCTCATTCCCTCTCAGACCGTAATTGGGAACACTCCACCAAAAAACTCTTACTTGGCAACTTCCATCTCAGAAGTGCATGGACAATATTTTCTGTTTGTTTGCTTTAAAGAAGAAAAAATATTTTTCCATTAGGTGTTTCTGTTCTTCAAAGTGAGATTAAAAAACTAAAACAAAAACAAAATTACTGCCCAAAGTGAGTAGGAGGCTATCCTGTTAAAGATAGTGAGAAATGCAAACGTTACACTATTTTGAAAATAAGCATTTTGACTGTGTCTGAGATTACTGTGTAGCTGGGAGAGTTATTTAAAAATTATATGTAACGAATCAGAGCAGACTCTGTGGAGTCATTATTAGTACACTCTGTTCCAGAAATTTAGCCTATTAGTTGGCTTAACGACAGTTTCTCTCTTAAGTTCGTAAGGAATTCATTAACTCGGGGTAAAGAAAGGTGAGAAGTTTATGATTCTATTAATTTTACTTGAGTGTCGCCTATGCTTAGACTCCTAAATTTTTGAATGTATCTTTAAAATATTATGTTTTCTGAAGAGTATATGTCTAAAATTTGAAATTTCTGATTACTTCTCTGTTTTAATTGTATTGTGGCTATTGTTTGAAGTGTCAGAATTGTAAAATGTCAACATTTCATATTAGCTATTTCTGGTTTATGTCAAAGAGTAAGTATACTGATTATTGTGCCCCTAAGCCGCTGACTAGTAAGTTACTTTTGGGTCGCTATAATGATACTGGACACAAGATAGTTACGAAAGTGAGGAGAGTTCTGGCCCATGATTGGGCAGCCTTGCTGGTCCGAGCTTCTTGTAGAGGTGCTGCATCATGGAAGAAGCTTCCGTTAAACAGAGTGCGCACATTTTTGGCAGGATTCAAGAGAAAGAAAGAGGACAGGTGGGGTCCCAAACTCCCTTTTGAGGTGCCCAATGACCTAAGGACCTCTGGTAGGCCCCACTTCTAGAGGTGTCCACAGCACCTCCTCGCAGTGCTACCCTGCGGACACACCTTTAACGTCTGGGCCTTTGGAGACCTGTATTCAAATCACAGTATTTCACCCCTGGCTCCTGGAAGTCTAGGTCCATTTCACAAATGCAAATGCGCTCATTCTGTCACCAGGAGTCTCAAAGTCAACTGTACAATCATTGCTCAAAAGTCTAAATCCATAAGCTTCTCCAAAACTCAAAGCAAACTCAGCTCTGAGACCTTATAAAAATAACATAATTATACAAAACAAATTACATACTTCCAAGATGTAATGTTAGACTAGGCACAAGGTAAGCATTCCCATTTCTAAAGGGGAAATAGAAAAATAAAAAGGAAGAACTCGCTCAGAGCGAGACTGAAAGTCAAAGAGACAGTGTAACTTCTTAATATCTGTGTCCAGAATCCACAGCACACTCCGATGGGAGGGTGGCCCTGGCCACGTGGTCAGGTTCTTGTGCAGGCTGTGCACATGGCTAACAGCTCTCTCGGGCAGGCGTTGCACATTGCCGGCACCTCTCTCTTCCTGCACTCTCCATTGCAACTTCATTCCCACAGCTCCCTTTCTTACTGGGCCGTCAGCGGCTCCTCGCAGGGGCTGTTATGCCACAGCATGCTGCCAGATCTCCCCGACTTTACTTTGAAATTTCAGTGGAAACTGCTGTGACCCTATAAGTCTTACGCTGTGCCGACTTTGCGGAATCAGCATAACATGGCTAATGCAAGAGTGCTTTTCTGGCTGAATACAGGGAAATGAATCCTGAGGCACTTCTGGTCATGCAGGCCGTCTTTCCTGGAGTGGTTTTCCCCTGAAAATCATTGCAGCAAATTTGCATGTCTGAAACTGTGAACCCAAGAGAGGCAACAGAGTTACAGATTTCTGAGCTGACCTTTTAAAAATATTTAAAAAATTTTTTATTAGTACATGTTTTCTGTACATAATGCTTACATTCCTTGCGTGGAGTTGGTACATGTATATAAAACATCTTAATTCCTTTTCTCATCTTTCTGTCCTTTCTTCCCCCTTCCCTCCATCTCTGGATTCCCTTTCCATTTGAGAAAGATGTATTTTTCTGCTTCCTATTAACTATCTTTTATTTTGCATTTTATTTATAATTTAGGTTTCTCATAGAAGAGAAATAAAGTGATGTTTAAGCTTCTATGTCTGGTTTATTTCACTTAACATTGTAGTTTCAAAGTGCATCCATTTTCCTACGAATGACTCAAGTTTATCTTTCTTTGTGGCACAGTACTACTCCACTGTGTAGAGAGACCACATTTTCTTTATCCATTTGTTTCTTGATTGACACATAGGCCACTTACAAGATTTGGTTGTTATCGATTCAACTCCATACTCCATATGAAATTAATAAAGGTCATATGTCATATATTCATTAAAGAATTTGATTTGTAGTTCTCTTTTCTGAGTAGATCCTTGTCTGATTTTGGAATCAGAGTAATGGTAGGTTTCAGGAATAATTTTGGGAATACGCCTTCCCTTTCAATATCATTACAGAGCGTGAGGAGTATTGGTGTTAGATCTTCCCTGAAGTTCAGAGAATCGAACTGTGAATCCACCCACACCTGGACCTTTTTTAGTTGGTAGGTATTTTATTACTCTCTCGATTTTATTGCCTGTTACTGGGTTATTCAGGGTTTTAAAATCGTCTTGGTTAATTTGTTACTTCATATGTATTTAGGAATCTATCCATTTCTTCTGAATTCTCCAATTTATTGGCAGAGAGATTCGTGAAGCAGTTATTAATAATTCTTTAGATTCTGGCAGTGTCTGTTGTGATTTTACATTTTTATTTCTAATTACATCGATTTGGGTCTTTTCTCCCCCTTTTTTGGTTTAGATTGACTAAGCATTAGTCCATTTTGTTTATTCTTTTGAAGAGCCAACTCTAATTCATTAATTCCTTTGTTGTGTTGTTGGTCTTGATTTCGTCGATATCTGCTATCATTTTTATAATTTCCATCCTTTTACTAGCTTTGGGTTTGTATTTTTCTTTTTTTTCTGGGATGTTGAAGTGCATCATTATGTTATTTATTGGGCTTGCTCTCTTTCCGTGATGTGGGTACTCACAGTCATACATTTTCTTCTTAAGAATGATTTCAATGAGTGCTGTAAGTTCAGGTATGTTGTGCTGGCATTACATGTAGTTCTAGAAACTGTCTTATTTTTCCATGATTTCTTCTGCAATCTACTGTTATTTAAGAATGTATTGTTTAGGGCTGGGGATTTAGCTCAGTGGTTAAAGTGCTTGCCTTGCAAGCACAAGGACCCGAGTTCAATCCCCAGCGCCAAAAAAACAAAACAAAACAAAAAGAATGTATTGTTTAGTTTTCATGCATTTGCATAATTTATGTTTTTTTCTTTTACCATTGGTTTCTAGTGTCATTGCTCTATGAGCTGATAATATCCATCGTATAATTTTAAATATTTTACATTTACTTAAGCTTGTCTTATTGACTAGTATGTGGTCTATTTTGGAGAAAGTTCCATGTGCCACTCAAAAGAATGTGTATTTTGTTGTTAGGAACACTCTGTAGATATATCTCTAGCTTGCTTCTCCAAACTCTTCCAAATTCTTCCTGTGAACCAATTCTAAAGGTAGGCACATCTTATTATAATAATGGACTCACTGCCTGGTATTAATTTTTGTATTAGTCAGCTTCATATTACTATAATGAAATACCTGATGCAGCATACTTATGAAATATAGACTGGTTTATTTTGGCTCCCAGTTCTAGTGCTGCAAGTTAAGTTTAGGTGGCTCTACTTACATGGATAGGAGCACATGCAGAATAAACACTCATATTTTGAGCCAGAAAGCAGAGAGAGACTGGAACAGTGTAGTTACTCAGTCCCATTTGAAGTCACAACACATTCAGTGACCTCAGGACCTCCTATAGTGCCCAGCCTCTTAAAAGTCCACAGCAACGCTCAATAGCACCATTGTGGTCCAAGCCTTTAGTACATGAACCTTTGGAAGATAATCCAGAGCAGCCTCCAAGTCCAGAACTTGCACTAGAATTAGTGTACACGCTCAACGTGAGGCTTTCAAAAGTCACTTGTGGGACAGAGTCTCATAGCAAAGGTATAAGGCCCTTTCTTATTATTTTTGTGAACCATTATATCTAAAGTTCCTACATATGTTTTTACACAGAAAAACAAGTTTTCATTCTGCCTTCCTCTAAATAAGGAAAATACTCAAATAGGAACTGAGTCTTTATCAGAGAAGAAGAATATCTGTGGGGGTTTTAGGGTTTTATCTATGATCAAAATTTGTACAAACATATTTAAAATTCTAAAAAATTTCTTCAGAGAATCATTTTTATTATACTGTGCAAAACTAATAAAATACATGTAAAATAACCCAAAATTAGTGATAATAATGTGCACATATGTTTGGCATACGAATTATAATAGCAACCATTACACCACCTTAGAGTATCAAACAGGGGTGTGGTGTGAGAAAGGAGGAATACAATGATCATAGTATTTTTGTTCTTGGACTAATTTAAAAAGGCTTCTTAGGACTCTGTATTTATATTCTAGTTATTTACACAAAATTATAAATTTTAATTAGCTGAAAATATATGCTTACAGAGGAGAATTAAAGTGGAACCAGTACAAAAACAGACTATATCAATAAATCTAAATTGCGGTTGCTTTGTGATGTAAAATATAGAGCTGAGATTGCTTATGCTCAGTTAAGAAGGACAGTAAGTGTGTAAGTGTAATGAGCAGCATGTGCTGTATTGAGTTACCTCTCAAAATAAACTGGAAGCTTTTTTTTTTTAAATGTGTAATTACTGCTGATAATTAAGTTACATTTAAATATTCTTCTTGGATTTTATGGGGTTTTCAGTAAATGATAGCCATTATGAAATTTTTAAAAATACAAAATTGAATGTCTTAAGTGCTAAAATCTAATGCATTGAATTTTAATTTTCATAAAAGTTGGAGATTAGATTTGCATGGAATAGGTCTGGAAAACATATTTTTGAAATATTTCTGACTAATTTGAATATTTGATGTAAAAGACGCAGTGGAACAAGAAGCCACAGTGAATGCTAACCAATAGTTTATGAATAAGTAGAAAAGACAGAAAGATTCCAACTCGTGTGAGAAGAAAAGTTTAATTAAGTGGACGCACCAGTAATGCATTCTTCACTCTCTTGAACTTCTTTATCTTTATAAGGAAACTTTTTCTAAATGCGCACGTACGGAGAGCTATTACAATTTAAAAATATTTTTTATCTATTACATGTTTTTACTTGTTTCCTGGCTCATCTTCCTGAAAACAAAAAATCCAAAGAAATGGAAAGAGCAGCAGGACTGCAAATACAATTTCTCAATTTGAATCATGACTTTGATTCTTGAAAGTTGTATATTCTTGGGAAGACCACATGAGTTTTTTCCTACAATATAAGCAAGCTAGAAGGTTTCTAATATTCTTACTAGTTGTAAAATTTATTTGAGTTTATACTCATGATTATAAGGATCTTAAAGAAAATGAAAACTGCTTGACTCATGGAAAATTTTTTAATGCAGGGTGTTTGAAGGCAGGAAAAGCAAATCAACGTTAGCTCTATACACAGATCTGATCCCACATTTACAAACGACCTTAAGCCAGGATTCCTATATTCCAGCTATCCTTTCTCATGACAAGGGTGAAGAGAAATATCCACCAAAAAAAAAAAAAAAAAGAAAGAGAGATATAAGAACAAAAATACCTCTTCTGCCTGTATCCAATTATTTAGAACACCAAATTGTTATTTTTCTCAACAAAAAATGGGCTTTTTTTTTTTTAACCAAGAACATGTATTTTTACATTGTATACATAATGGTCACATTCATCATGGTTATTTTGTACCTGTATATGTTGTATCTTGGTTTTCCCCCTTCCCCACCCCTCCCTTCCATTACCCCCTTTCCTTATTTACAGCAGGTTTATTTACATTTTTCCATTTCAAACTTTCTTTCCCTTTTCCTTTCCTTCTTTTCCCCTTTCCCCTTTCTAGTTATCTTCTCTTCTGAATATTATCTTTCTTTTACCTAGTATCTGTTACACCTTTTTGCCTTTATGTATACTTATGGTTCTCTTATCAGAGAAACAATTTGATGTGTATTCATGAATGACAGATATTTCACTTAAGAGTATGTTCTCAAGGTGCATCTATTTACCTACAAATGACTCTAGTTTATCCTTTTTTATGGCAGAGTAGTACTCCATTGTGTAGAAAAACCACATCTTCTTTAGCCATTGCTTAGTTGTTGGGCATTTAGGTTGTTTCCAAGACTTAGCTATGGCAAATTTTGTTGCTATGAACATGGTTGTGCATATATCTCTATGGTATGAAGTTTTCAATTCTTGGGCTTTCTTTTTTACCAGTATTTTCAACTTAATCAGATGTAATATCTACTTTCTATAAAAGTGTTTTAATAACTCCATTAGTATTCTTCAATTTATATAACAGAGACTACCTATAAACACATATTTTAAAAAATGAAAACAAATTCTGAATGCAATATAAAAAATTAAAAGAAAATTACTTCAAAATATTCATAAATGAGAGTTTTTTTCCCTTGTCTTGTTTGAAACTATTTTGTTACAGTGGAGTTAACATGGCATAAAACGTGTACTCTAGAGTTTTCTCTATTGTCATCAGGAATACTTTAGAGGTTATCTAAAAGTTTCCCATTTAAAATATGTCTGTCTTTTAAAATTTGGAGTTCAACTCTGAAACTGGTCCAATTGTCATTTTAATGTTGTTAGTGGCCTGTTTAAGTGATTTTCTTCTTATTGGATCAAGTTGATCTTTTCATTAAGGAAATTGTTTATTTTCTCTATTTCTCAAATTGTTGGTGATGAAGTAGCCTGTCTTTTAAAATTCTTTGTCTCGATCTTATCTGTATTTGTGACTTTAAAAATTTTCAGTCATGTTTTATATATTTTTACTTTTCTTCTTCTTAATTAGGTCCCTGAGGTTTCTATGTAATGTTATTCTTTTAAAGAATCAGTTATGATATTATTTATTAGTATTAAAATTTCCTCTGAAGTGAGCTTGAGAACAGACTGTAGATCTGAGCTGCCACGTTTGCATTCTGACTCTTTCACCTGCTTTGTGATTTCGGAAACTAACCATATTTCTTGGTATCAGAATGTTCCACTTTAATTAGATGAATGTAATGTAACATCGCGTTGCTTAGAGAAATAAGTGTACAAAGTGTACAAAGCACTGAGAAACGTGTCTAGTGAAAAGGATGCGTTATATACTTCATTATTTCTTTTAAAGTTTCCATTAATTTCAGGTTTATTTCATTTGTTTTAATCTCTCTTCCTTTTCAGGTTCACTCTGGTGTTCTTTTTCTATACGAAGTTTTACTTTTACTTTTGTTTTTATTTAGGGATTATTTACTCTATAGTCCCAATTTCCAGGAACTTTTGCTCCTCTTTTCTTTCTGTCTTTTTTTTCTCATTGAGTGATCATTTTTAATTTGCTTCAATTATTTCTCTTAGATTAAGCTTTTTTTTGGTGCTGGGGATTGAACTCAGGGCCTGTGCTTGCGAGGCAAGTGCTCTAACCACTGAGCTAAATCCTCAGCCCTTCTTAGATTAAGTATTTAAGCAATATTTTAGCTGTAAGTAATAATTTTTTTCTACTGCATTGTACCAAATCGTGTCTATATTTATTGGATTGAGCATGGGTATATTCAAGTCCTTACCTCAGTTTTTGGTCTTTAATATTTGATTCTTTAAAATACATATAGGGTTCTTGTATTAAAAGGCCACGTGTTTATGATAATTTAATATAAATTTTGTCAGCTGAACTTCACTAATGTTTAATATTTTAACAAATTTTGGCTTCGTATGACAATCTCCTTTGCTTGTTCAGTGTTTTTTAACCTGAAATTCAAATGTTTTACTGTTAGTATTGTCATGAAAGTTTTGCTTTTACTTTCACTTTTCTGGCTCAAATCTTTACTGGTATTTTAAATTTATAGTCTTACACTATGTCTGCTATTTAAACTAACTTGAGATGCCTTGCCTTTTTAAAAAATTTTATTTTAATGGTACATTTTAGATGTACAAGTGATAACATTCATCATAGGGGATTTGTACCTGTACATGACATATCTTGTTGCTTCTTTTTTTCCCGTTCCCCTCCCCTCACCCCCTCCTCCCTCCCTATCAACAAAAGCTTTGTTTCCATTTTTTCCTTCTATTTCTTATTTCTCTTGTCTTCTGTTCCATTCCCCCTCCCAGATGCCTTGTCTTTTAATTGGATATCTTGCCTACTCATATTTTTAAATAACTGATATACTTGATTTAATATGTGTAACTTACTGTAAGTTATTTCTTTTGTGTGGTCCTTTCTCTTTTCTCCTTTTCTTTATTCCTGTCATTTGGATCAAGTTATCATTTCTTCTCTTCTTCTGTATTTTAAATTTAAAAGTTATTTTATCAGTGCTTATCTACCTTTAGCTAACATTCACAGTCCAGTACATATTGATCTCTCATTCCAGGAACACATGATCAACTGTATCCTTACACCAAACTGATTCAATTCAACCCTCAAATTTCTCTCACATATTTTAATGACATATTTAGATATTCTAGTTTCTTAGCATTGATTTCATATTACAGTTATCTAGAGTTTTAAGAACTGCTATGGCTCAGACCTCAGCCGCACATATTAAATCAGAAGGTCCAAGATGAAATTCCCGAAGTATGACAACCTTTTGGATGAAACCCCAAAGTTTGAAATGCAAAAATGTAAAAGTGGTATTTCTCCAAACTTCTCAGATGATTCTAATGGCCAGTTAGATTTGAGTATTTCTGCTTTAAGCTAAAAAGTTAAAATTTTTCTTTTCAGTTTTCAGATTTTTATTAGATACCATGCCTCCATTAGTAAAACAGAATTTCAACTTTTTAAAATAACTTTAACATTGCACTAGTTAGTGGTAAGTGATTTTCAAACCATATAATATAGATATTCCTCATTTAATGACATATCTATCTATCTATCTATCTATCTATCTATCTATCTATCTATCTATATCTGAGTGTTAGTTTTCACTATGGAGGCGTGATTGTCAGACTTATGACCTGCCACTCAGACTTACGACAGTGGGTTTTTCTTTTCTTTCTTTCTCTCTTTCTTTTTTTTTTGGTGCAGTTCTGTAGATCTTGTTGATAGAGCCTCAGTGTCTTTTTTTTTCTGGAACAGTTCATTTTGTTTATACAGTACTGTATTTTTTGTTGACAGTACTGCATAGTAACAGTATTGTAGTTTTATGTTCTGTTATACATTATGGTACGGCATATAAGAGTTGTCCAGATAAAAGCAAAGTCATCAAGTCGGAGATTCCTTTGACCATTTCTTTGTCCTGAATATTGTAATGTGCACACTATGTGCAATTCTTTACTTGGTGACCAGTTCACATAACGACCTAGTCACTTAGTTACAGGATCAAATGGAACTTGTTTGTTAAACAAGAAATGTCCATATTCATATACATTATTTTCAGACAATATAAAAATGACATTTGCCTTCAATAAGGAACATTTCATTCTAGATTCAGTTATTTGACTTTTTCTTATCAATTAATAATAGCTTATGAGCTTCAACACATCAGACATTTCAGGAAGTCACAGTATTCCAGAATTCATGCTGCTACGTTTACAGCTTTATGTTGCCCTTGAGCAAGGAATTATAGTTTAAATTTGTCATTTACCTAATTGTTACTTAACCATTTGAATTGCATTGTCCTCGATCAATTATACTTCACAATCCTTTTTCTTTCCTGCTCCTTTTCTCTGAACCCCGCAGAACTTGAAATACCACAGGAAAAAACCACCTCGAGCTTCTTATTACTTCTTGAACTACTGAGCCACAAGTGTTGGGTAGACACAGAACTGAATCTCGCTCTAGATCCGATTCTCCCTTGTTCCCCGATTATGTCATGGACATATTTCATTCCATCGTCCCTCCAAATTATCTATTTAATTAATGCTTGATTAAAATTGCTTCCTTAACTGAAACTTACACAGTATAATGTTATGGGTTTTACATTGCTTTTTCCCATAGATTTTCATTTAAATACCATGACAACCAAACAAATTAGGTTCTGTCATTCTGGTTTTTTTCAGGTAAAGAGTGGAATTTAGAGAGATTAAATTTCTTACCTAACTTCTCACAGCACTGGAACTTGTATATTTATTTTGAACCCAAATTTGTTAATCATTTTACAGTGCCATATAATGATTTTTTGATATGAAGAGAATATATATTTTACAAGCTGGTTTTTCATAACTTGAAAATAAAGTTATTCAATGTGTGTTTAATTATCTAATGGTAACCTCCCCCACGAAGTAAAAGAAACTACATTTCTCTTCCATGTACCTCAATACAAATTTGATCACCTCTTCTCCTGTATTCATGTTACAGACTCTGTGCTGAATGCCCTAATATGTAAGCCATAACACAGAAAAAATTAGGATTTGAATTTGGAATCCAAGCATCCATGAAATTCACTTTGGAGATTAACAGAATTAAAGTAGGTTGAGAATTTCTAAGTTTAAAGCCCAATTTGCTAGATCCATTATTGCTAACTTCAAAATGATATAAACTGACTGGGAGAATATCCCAATTCACCAAGGGAATTTTCCTCAAGGTTTTAGATGGGGGTGATGTCTTCAGACAATACTTATTTTAGAATGACAGAACTCTATGTAACTGAATTTTTTTTTTATGTTTGGAAGATCTTGCAGACCAGTGATTAGATATTGAATTTATTCACATCACTTCTAACAACCCCTCTTTTTGTAGCCTTCATCATTATTTCTGAGACTGAGCTCTTCTGCTTTGTATGCTATGCTTCAGATTTGTGTTTCTGATTACACTCTGTCTACTGGGTTTCTTGCAAGTACTGCAAAATCAACATGCCTTAGGTCAAAGGGTGCTTCTCTCCTCTACTCATTTACCCTCTGTCAAAAAAAAAACAAGTATACCTGTATTTGAACTCCCTCTCTTTTTAATTGTGTCATTATTCAGAGGTGAATATGCAAACTCTGAGCCTAGATAGTATTCTTTATTCCTTCAAGATTTTTTTCCTTTAAATCTTAAAATTACTACTTCTTAAGTCTTAACGTAACTACCTGTCATGTGAAACGCCTTCTCCATGTTAGTGTGAGTCTAGGCACTCTTTGGGCTCGGCTAGTCTTCTTTCAGCTACAAGGACAATTGCAGTTGACTGTTGCTCTTTCTCCAGGTCCTTCTCTCTTACTGTAGACTGTACACACAATTATGGAATTCTTTTGAGTCCTTTCCCTTCTTAGATTCATAAAATATATGCTACATATTTAAGATTAAATTCACATAAAAGTCTTTATTCATCTAACTAAACTACTCTCATGTCTCACACAATACAAATTCCATGATTTAGCTATATAAATTTCTTCTCACTTTTTCCCCAGTGGCTATAAATACTACCTCCTAAGTGCAGTAGTTCCTGACCCTGCACACGAAATTAGTTGTCCAATCACTTTCCTTTATGTCCTCTTGCAGTAAATATACGTGCAACCCTCAAAATGTATTCCTTTCATTATTCAATATCTGCCCCTTACTGGAATGAAAAGTCTAGCACTCGTCCTCAGAGAGCATAGAACACTGGTTGAAACATAATAAAAATCAGTATTTGTTGTATGAATTTTGATTTTATAACGAGATTGGTTTTGGATACTTCTTCGTGATCCTCTAGGACATGCTTACTAATGATAGCTTTTTCTTGACCACCTAGCTATGTAGTATTGATTGATCCTTTTCCTTCATTCTCTTATCTCTCAGCAACTTCCTTTATTAAACTCTTTCTCCCTTTGTATTACATTGTGTATCTGTTGTCCCCAATTAGATTCTGAACTATTCAAGAACCCAAGCTGTAAGTTATCCCTGTTAGTGTAATAAATTCTCTCCAAGTGATGCCAATATGTTGAGGAAGTGGTGTGTACATTATAACTCAGTGTAAAAGTATGGATAATTTTTATAATGACAATTTTATTTTAGTGATACTTTTTGATTTTGTAAATATCCATGATGTTATCATTATGTAGTACATGTAATGGACCACTATTGCATTTGCTACATCATACAAATGTATCACTGACACAGGACAAAATTACACTCATCCAAGCCCACAGATATAAAGACACTTTAGCACATTGGTGAAGTATCCTTGACTAATGATCCCAGTAAAAGAAACTGTGCACCACATGCATGGTGTATAAAATGTGTAAGTATTAATAAATAAAAATATTTGTAATCATAGAAGTTTGAGAATTTCACAGAACTAACATTTACCAGGTAACTGTAAACTTAGGGTATTTTTAAAAGGCCAGAACAGATAGGCAAAAGGCAAATGAGTGAGGGAATGATGAGAACCAAGTACAATGTGGTGTATCATCATACTGGCTACTGTTTGGTGAGAGACTGTAGAAGGGAGAAACCAGCTGCTTGCATGTGAATCTGGTGGGCTTCCTAAGCGTCTTTTGCAAGACGATCTTTAAAGGATCACTTCAGAACAGTCCACCAGGACGAGAAGGGAAAGTAGATGCATCCATTGGCAGGTTCTATCTCCTGCCTTCCATTGCCCTAACTCCCCATATGGGGAGTCAGTTTCCCCACATTCCCGATTGACATTACCCTGGAAGCTTTGGCGTTCTCCGGGCAGGCGGTGTTCTCTGTTTTATGTGGAAGAATTTGTCCAAGTCCCAAATTGAAGCTGA
Organism: Hystrix cristata; assembly: GCA_004026905.1. NCBI lineage: Eukaryota > Metazoa > Chordata > Mammalia > Rodentia > Hystricidae > Hystrix > Hystrix cristata. Next base: position 26,415 of record PVJO010006689.1, read on the forward strand.
TCGCTCTTATATGCAGGGATTTATGATTCATATGAAGTAATTAGAGGGTGACTGAAATATCACAAGTGGCTGAGAGTGCTGGGAACAAAAATATAATCTGAAAAGAAACGTATGTGCAATATAATCTATTTCTTAACCTATTCAGATTCATTCATATCATCTGTTATACTTGTCTTTAACAATACAATGTGGAGCCTTCATCCTGTATGAGAATTAAATGTAGTTTTTTCCATGAAAGGAGAGTAACAAGCTAGAGAATCTCCTCTGGGTGGTGGCCTACAACGACCTCCTAGATTAAGGGCAGGAATGTATGTGAAACAAATGGGGGGTCACCCCACTGCAGTTGGTCCTTAGTTGTAACTACTTCATTTCACTCTTGGGACATCTAGGTTTAGATTTCCTTCTCCGAAGTTCAATACGTGTTCTGACCTGAATTACTTCCAGATGAATCACCCAGAGGTTCACCATCGCCTTTTCTTACCTGTTTATTTATTAATTTTTTTTTTATAGTTGTGTCTATGGACAGTAATGACCCGGCAAAGAAAGTCCTTGGGTTCTAGACATAGGCCTTCCTTCATGTTTATGAAGTCAAAACTGTCAGACCTCATTATAATTAGGTCTAAGTTACTTCAACCATTATAGGAAGTAGCTACTCTCTTGGCCTACAGTCCACAAGTGTGAGAAGCCACTATGAGTTTACAAGGTGTAATAAAAACATACAGGGAAAGTTAAATTAAAAAAAAAATTACAGGAAAAGACTCATTACCAGTGATTTCCACCAAAATACTCCCCCTTGCTTTGAACACGTCACTTTCTGAAGCAGATCCAAAGTCCTCTTTCATGATCATCTTTAGTTGTGCTGCTGTGGTGGGTTCAATAGCCTGAACCAATTCAAAACATTTACCTTTCATGGACATTTTGAACTTCATAGAAGTGCTAGAAGGCCCAGGGTGCCACATCCAGTGAATGAGGTGGATAGGGATGCACCATAATGTTTTATGGCCTGCCTTTCCATTGGATGACACTCCTCATTCACAATATTTTTTTTACCATGCCTCATAAAGACACTTGTGAAAGAGAACTTCCAGAACTGACTCAGAAAGTGGCAAGAAGAATGGGCTGATGTATGTTTGAAGTGTGTGTATGTGTGTGTGTGTATGTGTGTGTGTGGGTATTTTGAGGGAGATTAATAACAATGTGTCTTGTACTGTGATAAATTCATTTTAATTTAAAAATTCACTCTATATCTTGATATCCCTCACCCCATAAAGTTGTAGTCTGATTATCTGTGAAACCTTTACTGTGCTCCATGAAATGACTTTTACCCCCAAGAACATGGTTTTCAATCTGGTTGAGCCTAATGTTATGGGGATGGATGTTGGATCTGAAGCACAGGTTTATCAACCGGAATCCTATATATGGAAGAGAGAGGGAGAGGGAAAGGGAAAGGAGAGAGAGAGGGAGAGAGAGACAGAGAGAGAGAGAGAGAGAGAGGAGAGAGAGAAATGTTTCTTCTGAGAAAACAAATGCTTAGCTATGAAACGGGTAAGTAAGCAATGGTGAGTTCATGGATTTAATCACTCATTTAACATAATGCTTATTGAGTATGCACCAGTGATTTAGGGGTAACATAATGCTGAAATAGTTGATCGGACAAAGGGAAAGCTACATTTTAAAGTCAGAGAGGGCCTTTCCTAGCACAGAACATTGACAATGAATTAGATCCAAAGAGTCAAGGGAACAGTGTGCTTCATAAGAGCTCCAAGCCCCTAAATTAAGAAACAGTTGGTCTTTTAGAGGTGTTGAAAAAACTATGTTGATGTCAAAACATTGTGATGTGAAGTAGGGTTGAAGAGACTGCCAATGACTAGTCAAAGACCCAATACTATTGAAGTTGTTGAGAAAACAGCAGGAATGGTAGCCACAGCTAGGGGAAAGGGAGAGTTTGGTGTCTGGCAAATATTATTTAATATTCTTGTTTAAAGAAAAAAGAAAGGATACAATAAAATTGAGGTTGTAATTGGTGGGTTTTATGAAGGTAGCTTTGTATTGGTGTGTGATGTATAAACAGTTTCTCTGTTGCTTAATTTTTCATACCAGCTGTGTAACCAAGAGTGAATAAATTATGAGGAAAATTGTGGAAAGTTTTGGAAAAAGACTGTGGAAGGATTGAACTGGAGAGCAAGAAGGCAGATTTACATGAGAAATGTGTTGGAATTGCTAGACAATGTTAAATATTATCAGGGTTTTTTTTTATGAAAAATTTCAAACAGTCATTAAGTGTTGTGGGACCATTTGCTATAGTACTGTTACAGTTTATTTATAGAGGCATAAATAAATGGCTCAGTTTGTCCAGGGCATGCAAAATAAAACAGAAATATATCAAGGAAAAATAAGTCTTCTGTAAGTTTATGACTATAAATGAAGAACTGTAGGATCTAAACTGGATGGAGATGAATGAAGCTATGATACTGATGTTAGTGAGCAGTTTCATGGATTGAAGTTGTGAAAAGCTGAAGACTTGTACAAGTACATGAACTAATGAGTTTGAAAGACTAGAGCTATGAGAAAGAGAGGGAGAGAGAGAGAAGGATTTGATATCATTTGATAGCAATGTTTCCAGTTTAGGTGATGACAAAGCTGATTTTTTTACAAAGATGTTGAGTACCTATGGTCACAGAAAAGGAGGAGATTAAAAAAAAAAAAAGCAAAGGAACCATGAGACTTACACATTAGATGGTTAATCTGTATGGCTGGGGGAGTCACTGAGAACCATGTCAAGATCTAGGGAGGAGACCACTAAGGATGAACAACAGGGAGAAACCAGAAGATCATAGAATGATACCAATGGGGGTTTACTGAGGGAGGAAGAAGAGAGAACTACAGACAGATAACATGAGTGTCAAAACAGTAGAACTTTCTTTGCTCGGTAAGGAATTTTATTGTAAAGCATACTCTCACTCTATCTTTTGGGCCTGATGTACATGGAATATGAAACAAAATTCAAGCTACTTTAAAGACTGCAGGTGAAATTGTTTCCTGAGGGGACAGTAGTTTATTTGTAATATTCTTCCTTATTAAAAAATACCTGATATTTCAAAGGTGATTTTTGAAACAATAAAGCCATTATTTTCTATCTGTTATTAAAATCTATTAGACTTAATTTCTTCATTTTATTAGTGTAATTTTCCTCATTCAAATGTCATTGTAATGGAATATTAATGTCAGTTTGTGCCAGTCTTTCAAATTACCTGTAAAGCACATTTTAATCCCAAAAATAAAATAGTCAAAACATATATTTTGTTTACTTTTTATAGTATAAATGTAATTTTTTCTAACTGTGACATTTTATGTTGGCAATACTAGATTGAAGTCATACAACTTGGATCAAGTCTTGGCCTTTACTCATTATTTTGTACTAAGCAGGTAACCTTTAAGATCCAATGTTCCCTTTATTAAAATAAGGTAATACTTGACTTATATAACTTGATGTACTTATTATGTGGTGTGAGGATAAAGTGATTTGGATGAAATCACTTTTCAGTAAGTTGTACAAATGAAAAATGTCATATAAATTAGCTATTCTGATTCCTCAGAGTATCCAAAATGTACAACAATAACAGCAGCTATACTTCAACAAACTCCCTTTCAGATGAAGAGTGAATATTGAGGACAATGTCTGTGAATATTGTATCCCATGGAATGGAGCTCTAGCTATACTCCTATGTGCAAAGATCAATGACCATATCATTAGCTCACTGATGAAACCATGTAAATGCCATTAGTAGAATTCCTTCATGGGATTTTAGTATTGGCTATTTAGGAGTCAGCTTCCTCAGAGAACTGTGCTAACTTTGCAATGGACTTTATTTCTGTGATGCTGGTATGTGCTTGGATTTTTGCCATTTCGAGATCTTACCTTGTTGTTTCACATGTTATATTGTTCTAACTGTGTATAGGAAAGTGATGTCCTGTCCTGACAGGATAGCTTCGTGTGCCCATCGCTTCGAAACAGTGCTTCAAGAGGTAGAATAATAAGAACAGAGTCTACTGTTTTGGCACTGACACACCCTTATAGTCCATGAATATTTTGCGTACCACAGAGGGAAGAAGACTAGCTTTTGCTTACTTGTCCCTCTTTTAATAATTTTATAAGCATTAAAATACACCCCTGACTTTCTGTGGCAACTGCAGTACCTAATAAATTTCGTATGTAGTGCAAAGACATTTATCTTTTTATCACTGAAAATCCAACTAAAACGAAGTAAAATACTAGGGAAAGGGTCCATAACCATGTGCGTTTTGGAGGTGATTATGCCCTTAGCTATTCTCTTCTTGTATTCCTTTGTTTTCTGAATCATCTAGGTAAATGGGTGGTGGCTCACATCTACCCTAAGAACTCCTTTTAGATCTCATTCATTGTATAGCCAAGGTGAAACATCCTTATCTTCAAATTGGTCTCTTTTTCAGACAGTTTCTTCAGAATCACTGCTTTCTCTCAGGTGTAACTCCTTAGCCCTGTAGTGGGAGATGAGTTTCCATTTCCATTAATTTACTGGACTAACTGGCCCAGTTTTCCCTTTCAGATTTACTCAATTTTAATTTCTTCTTTATTCCTCCATTCTGCACTCAATGCTGATGTGTCCTGTGGTTTTCAGAAGATCCTGCCATTTTAGTCCTGGTCTTATAGAAATTGCTGGCTGCCTGTACGGGGATAGAAGCAGACATTAGATTTGTGCCTGGGGTCCCAAGTTACGCTATTTCCCTCTCACCCTGCTAAAATTTTATATTCATGCTGATATATATCCACATTCACGTAGGAGACGCAAGACCTGATAACTGCATTTGTTTGCAGGTAACACCAGTCTAAGCTAGAAAAGGGACATCTCCACCCTTCTTCCACATGCTTGTCTCATTATTCAGCCTCACAAAAATATTTGCAATTGAAAACCACACCACATTTACACACCTCCAAGTTTTTTAATGTGCAGTATACTTTTCTTGGAACACAGCCCTGTCTGACTAACACTTTCTGATCCATTAAGAGTCAATTTGTACTCCAAATTCCTCATGGCTATTAAAAATATATTCTTTCTGCAACCAAAACACAGAGTACTTAATAAAAAACATACATACATAAATCCATTGCAACTTTCAGTTTACTCATCTTTCTCGTCCAATACTCAGAAACATTTTGAAGAAAAAGAACTAGATCATTTCCATCTATTCATCCATACCACCTAGCTTAGTACCTAGCATATAATCAGCATTCTAATTCTATAGTTGAGATAGCTGAGAAATGAAAATGTGTAATAATTTGTTAAAGTTTAGAGAGCCTGATTTTCATAGTTTGTAGTCATATATTATGGTTCTTGAAGCTGACCTGCTAATTTCTAGTAAAAGTTAATTAAAACATTTATTCCTGAACTACCCAGACTTATTTTGCATTTTATTCATTTATCAAACACATACTGAATCTACTCTATGCACTCAGTACTTTTCTATACTCAGGAAATCAAAGATAAATCGCTGGCATTGTTGAAGGTCGGATAAATTGCCTTCAACATTAAGGTCTTCTTTAGAATCTCATGTTTATTGTGGCACCATTCACAATAGACCAAAAATGGGAACAACATACTGGTTGATCAATTGTCGAATGGATAAAATGTGGTACGTATACACAATGGAATGTTATTAAACTATAAAAAGGATGAAATACTATCATTGGTAACAATATGGTTGGAATGGAGGATCACTTCATGTTTAGTGAAATAAACTGGAGAGAAATTGCTGACTGGCTGCCTGTGCGGGGACAGAAGCAGACATTGGATTTGTGCCTGGGGTCCCAAGTTATGCTATTGGATTCCCAGGTCTTCTTCTGAAATCCAGGCAAAAGCCTCCCTGACCCTATAACTTTTGCATTCTGCATATTTGTAGAACCAGCACCATTTGGATGATACCAAGGAAAGACAAGTATTTTATGACTGCACTCATATGTAGAATATAAAAAAGTTGATATAAAAGTTGAGAGTGATATGGTCGTTACCAGAGGCTTTGGAAAGTACTGAAGAAGGTGGGGAAATCTTGATTAAGTTGGTTGTATAGGAGCAAGCAGTTCTGCTTGGCTATTGAAGAATAGGACAGCAGTTGATAATGTACTACATAGTTCAAAAACCTAGAAGATAAGATTTTGAAAGTTTTAACCGTGAAAATTGTACATATGTGAGGAGACAGGTATATTTAACCTGATTTAAATATGATACAATGCATGTATGCATTGAAGCATCATATGGTACCTTATAAATATGTATACTTTTAATATTAATATGTATCAGTTAAATTTAATTTAAATGTAACATGATGAAAAACATTCTTATAATCTCATGCTGGATCCTTCTTCTGTTACCTTATGGGTCTGTTGGATTTCCTGGCTTCAGCTTCACTATTTAATTTCTGATAGTCGTATTACATATGTCACAGTGGCTCCTGTTTGAAATCCAATCATTGTCTTGGACACTATGTGTATTTGTGATTCTTCTGCTCTCACCCCTGTCATTATTCTATTTTTTATTTTCTTACATTCTACTACTTCTTAGTAAAAAGAGAAAATAATGTGTTATGGGATTGAATTTCCCTATTATAGTCCCAGGTAAATAAACTTAAAAAAAATACAGTCAGCTTTCTCAGGTATTTTATTTTAGCGATGAAAAACTGACTGATACATTTATGATGTTAGTTTGGGGATTGTCAGGTTTGGCTTTTATCGTGTTAATACAAGGTCTTTTTATGCCAATATAATGAGGACTTTAAGAATGGATGGATATTGAACCTTGTGAAATGTTCCACTGTGTTCATTGAGGAAATCATGTGCTTTTTTTATTTTAAAAAGCACATTCTGTCATACTTAAAATTTGTGTAAGTTGAAACACCCTTGCCTCCCTTTGATTAATGCCACTTGACTGTGATGTATAAACTTCTGAAAATTTTGTTGAAAAGAAATTTGCTAGTACCTTAATGAAGATTTTAACCTCTATGTTTATCAGGAATATTCATGTCTTTGTCTTCTTCTTCTTCTTCTGTTTTTTTTTTTTTTTTTTCCTTTGCAGTGTCTTTGGTTTTTGTATCTGGGTGATTCAGGCTTTATAGAGTGAATTTGGAAGTATTCTGTCTTCTTTGTTTTTTGAAAAGGTTTATAAGCAATTGGTATTAGATGTTTCCTTGTTTGATAGGATTTAGTAATGAAGTCATTTAGTCTTGGATTTCTCTTTACGGATAGCTATTTGATTAGTGATTCAATCTTATTTGTTAATCTATTCAGGCTTTTTTGATTTCATCTTGATTCATATTTTGGTAGCCTTTATATTTTAGTAATTATCCATTTCATCTAAATTGTCAAATTTTTTGTATATTATTATTCATAATAGTCTATTATGATTCTTCTGAGGCATCCATTTTAACATCTCTTTTAGTTCTGATTTAATTAATTTCAATCTCCTTTATTCTTAGTATAGCTAATTGTCAATTTTATTCATTTTTTCTAGAAAGTCGCTCATTTTTTTTTACTTTTTCTACTGATATTTTATTATAAATATGATTTATTTTTGCTGCAGCCTTTGCCATTTACTAGCTTCTGTTAATTGTGGGTCGGTTTTTTGCTTTTTTTTTTTTAGTTGTTTGTGCTGTAACACGTAGGTTATTTGAGATCTTTCTTCTTTTCTGTAATGTAGGTGCTTGTAGTTATAAACTTTCCTTTTTAATGTAGGTATTTTTAGCTATAAACTTCCTTTTTCATGTGGCTTTTGTTGTATCTCATAGTTTTTCTTTATCTCAAAGTACTTTCAAAATTTCTTCTTAATTTTCTTTGTGATCCAATTTTTTTTAATGTGTTGTTTAGTTTACACTTATTTTTGAATTTCCTGTTTTTTCTTATTGTTACTGATGGTGAATTTCTTTCCATTGTGATCAGAAAACAATATTTGAAATTATTTCAATCTTCTTAAATTTTTTATGATTTGTGACTTATCTTGTACTGTCTTGGGAGTCTTTCATGTGTGAATAAGAAGAAAAGATATTTTTTCTGCTGTTGGGTGGAAAATTGTGTGTACATCTGTTGGGTCCTTCTTGTACTGTTATTTGAGTCATTTATTTCTTTATTGATTTTTTCCTATTCTACAAGGCAGAAATAATGGACAGATTCTCAGTTTTTATAAGTGGGGTACTGAATCCCAAGTGTTATTTATTATATTGTTACTATTTTCTGCTTTTATATATGCCGATGTTTGTTTCCTATATTTATGTGGTCTATTGTTGGGTGTATATATATTCATAATTGGTTGAATTGGTACTTTTATCGTAATAGAATGAACTTCTTTGCATGTAGAGACAGTTTAGAATTAAAAAAATGACTGAAACAATTATGATGTTAGCTTTGGGATTTTAAAGCTTTATTTTGTCTAAGTTTAGCCAGTCTTGCTTAATTTTACATATAATTTGCATAAAACAATTTTTCCTATCTTTTCGCTTTTAGTCTATGTGTGTCATTAACTGTAAAGTCAGTGTATTGTAGGCAGCAGCTACAAGAAACGCTGGATCCTATTTTTTCTTGTTTAATGCATTCAACCACTCTACGTCTTTTAATTGGTGAACTTAATCTATTTCCATTCAAGGTAATTATTGAAAAGTGAGAATGTACTATTACCATTTTAAAACCTCTTTGACTGTTTTGCACTTCTTTAGGGCCTCTTTCCTTACCCTTCTATCTACTTCTGTTATCGAATGATATTTTGAGATAATTTGCTTTGACTTTTTTCATTATCTTCTGGATATATTATATATCTTTTTCTTGGTGATTGGTATGAGGCTTACATAAAATATCTTATTATTTTTCTCTTATATTTGAAGTTTATAACAAGTTAAAAACAGCTCTATGCAAAAATATTATGATTTCCTGACTAGTTCTGGCAAATTTTGTATTATTATACATTTTTATATTGTGTTTCTAAAAACACATTTTTATCTTTTAAATATTATATTATAATTAAAAGTAAATTAAAATCACCCAGCAGGGTTGCCTCTATTTGTGTATAAATCTATATATTTATAGTCTCTAGTGAGATTACTGGTTTATACACTTGTGTGTTGCTGTTTGGCATGCTTTCTTCTCTATCTGAAGAACTTCTTTAAGCATTTCTTACAAGGCAGTTCTGGTGACGGTGAACTCCAAAAATTTTGGGTTTTTTTTTTTGAGATTTTGTTGTTTTGTTTTGTTTCTTCTAGGAAAGACTTTTCTTTCATTTTTAATGAAAAGTGTGTCTGGCTGTGCTGCTCCTGGATGGCAGCCCTTTTCTTTCAGCACTGTTAATATATCATTCCACTCACTCCTGACTTGCAAGATTTTTGTTGAGAAACCTAATGATAACCTTATGGCGATTTTTTTATATATGACAATTTGCTTATATTATATGCTTTCAAAATTTTCTCTTTGTTTTGACATTAAGCAATCCTATTATAATGTGTCTCAGTAAAGAAATCTCGATGTTCAGTCAGTTTGTGGTTCTTTTGGTGTCATGGATTTGTATGTTCATTTCCTCTCTCAGATTTGGGAAGTTTCCTGGTAGTACAACTTTCTGACACTTTCTCTTTCTTTGCTCCATCTGTGATCCCCATAATGTGCAGATTGTTTCACTTGAGGGTCTTGCATATGTTTCAGTCCTAGTTTTTCTTCTTGCCTGTAGTTCTTAGAATAACTGCATAATATGCTGGGCATGCAATATTCTAAGACAGGGATGAGTTGCTTGAAACAACTTGGACTTGTTGCTGTCCCTTGCAGAGAATGTAGCACACTGAGGGAGCGAAGACAGTCCGGCAAAGCCTGGGCTTTGTTTGTCTTTTCCCTGTGGGTGTCCTTCAGCGTTTTTGCTCAGTTGTCATCTTGCCTCTAAGGTACATAACCTAAAAATAGGGGTTATGGATTGTGGGGATATGGATTCATTATGCACAATCTTCTTATTCACATTTTCTCTTTTCTTATTGTACCAGCTCTGTATAGGTGTTGTTTTCTTTTAAAATGCATATTTAATGTGTATTTAAGCAAATAATTTTCAAAAGAAGCATTGAAAAGTGATTCATTGTTGGCAGAGGATTGACTCCGGGTGACTTACTGTCCTTCCTCAAAGGACATTCTCCTGGTTTATCAGGTTGCAATGGTTTTTACTGATGTGCTGCTGCTGCCCCTCTTCCCCCTTCTTTTCTTAAAATGAAGGGATTATTATGTCTCTTGCTTTTGTGATCCTATTTTGCTTTTTCACCACACCTAATTTCTATAGTTTGCTTTTCTCTTCTCTTTTTTATCCACCGAACCCTTAACATTCTCTTGCGCTCTCCATAGCTTTCTTTCCCTTGGAAGTTGTGCTTTGCCCAAATGCCTGCTCTGGTTCAGTGCACATTTAAGTGCACTCCTTTGTATTCCCTGTTTCAGTGTTATGTCCAGCTGGTTTCTGGCTTCTTCTTTATTAGATTGGGATTCTCACCTTCAATGATCGTTTTGTCTTCCAGGCCTCCATTATCTGTACCCATTTTCTCAACTCTCCTCTGTGCTCTAGGTGCCAAATTTTACTTTAATCTTTTAGTATGTAGTTCCCTAATTAGGAAATCAAAATTTATAACATGCTCCATGAATCAGTTTTATAATAGAATGGTTTATGAGTGGTTTGTTCAGTGCTTTTTTTATAAGCTATATGATTTTGGGAGATATGTGGAAAAACTGGGTTTGGATGACACTTGTTTTGTAAGAACTCTGTCTTGTATAGCGGAAAAAAATATGTTGATTAACAATGATTTCTAGATACTTTAATTCGGTTTCTGTCTGATTTTACTCTAGGTTTTTAGTAGAATTTTATATTCTTGTATACCTGAGTATTCCCAATTTCATCAGAGAAAAAAATCATATCTATTATTTGAGAACCCAGTTTATATATATTTCCCAGATGTTTTATTTTGCCTTTGTTAGCAGCTAGGCTGAGAATAGTAGGAGTTCTTTTTAAAATATTTGTTCCATTTTAGTTTTTACTAACATCTATTAATTGCACCTATTAATGGACTTCAGTATGATATTTCAACACATGCCTACAGCATGTACTGATTAAATCAGGGTAATTAGCAATGTAACCACCTTAATCTAATTTGGTATTGAAAGGCTTGGAAACGTTTTCAGTCTTTGTGAGGGTCTCTTTCATGTTTCTCTTATTCCTAGAGCATAAAGTTTTCAAGTTCAAACTAAAAGTACTAATGCTTACTAGGGTCCCTCTTCCTTTTCTATTCCTGAGTTTTAATTCTTGTGATCTTATTTTCGATAAGTGTAAAAAATAATTTATTCCATTTCTTAGCTTTTAGTCATCATTTTTGGAATCTGCAAATAACTTAAGGGGAAAGTGGTCCCCAAAGCTATATTAGCCGTACTCGACTCTCAACATTTCTCTTTATTCTGGATCATACACTGGCAAATATTTTCTTTCCTTGCAAGATCTGTATTGAATTTAAATGGAATTTTGTTATATGTTTTTCTGTTGTATCTATTATCATATAGACTGAGTTGAAGGGTTAGACTAAAAAACATAGTCCACCATTACTGGAAAATCTTAAGTGCTTTATCTTATTTCTGTTATTGTCAAGGATCGTTGATTAGTATTTCAGCTCTATTTTCATTTGTTTAACACCACAAAGGAGATATCATTACTGACTTATACAACCCATGCTTGTATAGATTCCTTGACATATTTTCCATTTTATTTACTTGGCTTTCATACTTGGTACTCAGATCTTATTTCCAGGATCATTTTTCATCTCTCTGAGTAATAGCCTATGTGATTTCCTTTGCTGAATTTGTGCTGCAGTTAAGCACTTTAATTTTCTTTTGCCTAAATATGTCTGTTTTACCCTCACTCCTGATGAAGAGTTTTCTTTAATGGTCAGCATTTTTATGTCTATGTGGAGGTCTCTTTTACTTGTCCTATTTGGTATTATTGTGACTCTTTAATCAATGGGCTCATCTCTTATCTATTTGGGAGAAGTTAGCAAAGATTATCTCCTTGAATATCACCTTTCCTGTATTTTGTCTAGTCTTATGGGAAGGCAATGAGTTATATGTTAAGCCATTTTATCTTCAGTTTCTCATATTGTCCTCACAGGTTTCTGTTTTTACAATCTGGTTTATTCTGGATTGTCTCTTAATTCTGAGGTTCTTTATTCATCTGTGGCTAATCAAGTGAGATTATCGTAGAAACTGGCCTTCATAGATCGACTACTGAGGTTGAACTCCTGTCTATTAACTAGCAGCTACACAATTTAAGCAAATGCCTTAGATTTTTATCCCCATTTTCTTAATCCACTAAATGACGATAATAGTAATGCATATTTCAAGGGTTGGCATAAAGGTTGTATTACTCAAAGTAAAGTCCTCAGATGAGTATCTGGAATACTCAATCCTCAATCCTCTAGTCAAGCCTCGAGAAGTGTTAGCTGTTATTATTACTTAACCTACTTATTAACCTGTCAATTTACTTCTAAATTTCAAAGATTATAATTTTTATTTTCTACATTTTCATGATTTAAAATATTCCTTCATCACTTTGACAGTTCTTTTTTCCTTTTCACGGCTTCATGTCTGTTTATGTTTATTTAGCCACATTAAAAATATCAAAGATCATTGCAGGTATGATTCAGTCACAGGCCTTGACATGTGGAAAATATCATGGACTATGGAACTGTCATTAAAAGTAATTACTCATATTCTTCTAGTATGATGGAGGTGGAAGGAATTTTAGATAAAGACAGTAGAGGAGAAAGCCACGAGACCATAGAAACAGAGATTGGAATGATGCAGCCACAGTGAAAGGCTATGAGAACCCAGCAGAAGGTCAAGGAAAGAAAAATATATTTTCTCTGAAAACTTTAGAGATCCCAGGTCAGGGGGACCCAGATTTCAGCAAAGTGATGCTGATTTCCAATATCTAGCACTGGAACTGTGAGACAGTAAATTTATGTTGTTTTAAACTACCTAGTTTGTGGTAAATTTTACAACCATCACGTAAGACTCTTCCATCAAAGATAAATTTCTGTGCCCTTTTTCCTGTTGTAACAATAACAACTAAGTATACTAAGTATTTGTTGTATTTGTAAAACATTGTCTATGTGATTTAGAGAGAGGCACATATCTCCTAAACTTTTAGTGTTTCCTTTCGGTGAGCCATTCCTGTGCCTGGGTTGACTTATCTCACTTTCCGTCCTTAGTCGTCCCACAGATTTCTGAGAATATGTCTCCAAGGCAGTGCTGTGCAATGGGAGCATCTCAGTGATGATCTTTAAATGGACCCCAACCCTCTACTGCAGTAAATCATTAGGTTTTGAAAGTTAGTTGATAATTTATATTATTTGTATTCCTAGAGTTTGTTTTTATTTAGTGAAAGTTTAGCTCCAGGTAACATCCAATTGCTTAAATAGAGAAAATTTCAATCATTAGCCAACAGCTGCCTTTGATTGAAAAGGATCTTCTCAGAACTATTGAAAAGAAAAGTTTGTTTCCACTTCATGCCTTACTCTTTTAAAAGTCTTTGATCTCTGTAAAGGTGTTCATGGTCTAAATAACCACCTCATTCTTATAGAAATAATTAAAATCTGGATTTAAAATAATTGATGCCAAAGGGAAATTTATTAAATATAGTAATCTGTATCCACCATGGAAAAATTATTTTTAAACTCAAACATTAAAGGTGAATAAATCTTTTTTCTTGTTTAAATTTAGTTATATAAATATAAGTAAGTATATCTACTCACTATTAAATAGGAAAGAACCCCAAAAAACAAAGATAATTCAAGTGGAGGTAGTCTGTCAAGCTCAGCCACATTCAAAACATACTCCCCTATTTAATTCAAAATTTAAAAAGAAAAAAAGAATACCAGATGGTGCATACAAAGCAGCAACATATGATGACAAATTTAACTAACAAGCATTTGCATCTTTTAACATAGCTCCATTTTTCACCTCAGTGTAGATAGATGGGTGAATTCTTTGAAAACTACTCATTCTTACCCTGGGTTCCTAAGGAATTTATTTTATAGGGACTTTCTCACTACTTAAAAATTCATTTTCTCACAATTACATTTATTTTCATCATTCCCTCATATCTTACTATAACTTAAATTCAAGGAGGAAACTTATCTGGAATATAAGGAATTTTACTCCTGGGATCTCATTTCAGTTGCTAAAAGCCATATGGCCATGGAATTACCACGTTCCATGGTTTAGAAGTGCAATAGATTATGTTTTGGAGAGACACCTAAGGGAAGCACAGGTTCTTTTGAGGTGTTGGAATTAAAATAGCACACACATAATAATGAATTTGAAAGAATAGATCTTTGAAAGAAATGGGGAAAACCTATTTGTCTGGCTGTTTAAAGGAATAGAAGCACACATTTAGATAATATGTGGCTGCTGATTTTGCTTCACTACAAACATGCAGTAGCTTTGAATGTCTCTTGCTAGTCCTAAAGCTGTTTTGTTTCTTGATTTACATGACACGTGTTCTATGATAGTGAATAAATTGCTGGGCCAGCTATTATTTCATGGGCTTGGCATTCTTCCATAATATTACCATGAATTTCATATTGATGTATATAAATACCTGTGTTTTGCATGCCAGGCCACAATGATTCCATGTGTATTTCTTTCCTAAAGTTATCGTGGCATCACTGAACATCAAACCACCAGCATATATTTTTTTCCTAGGAATCTGATACCTGAGAATCTGCATTTTAATGATTGTAGCTTCCTCACAGTCACCAAATGAAAGGTATGAATTGAACGAATAAGAGAAGATTAGTTCAGATAATAGTTTTAAAATAGAAGAATATAAGTCAGTCTCTTAGGCTAAACTTCTTTCATCACATTAGTCGAAGACAACTTTTTAAATTAAAAAAAAAAATTGTTAGCGTATTTCCAAAAGGAGGAATAAAGGTTTAGTATTCAGAGTGATCACATGAAAAAAAGGACCCTTGCATATAGGTTAAAAAATTGAGAAAAAATATTTTGTGGATAATGGAAAGATTAAGGGAACATGGTTCAGTGGTACTTATTAAACATATACTCATATATGAGTAATTGCCCAATTGTTTCTTATCTCAAAACACAGAATTACCTGAAATCAATAAGAAAAAAATGTTCAGGCATTTGAAAAAACATCTAAAAGTCAAATTGTGGAGATAATAGCGTAGTTTCTAAAAGATTTATTCTAAAACATTGAGTAGACACCATGAAGGCACACATGACTGACATCTATATGTATCTCAGTGTTTTAGGACTTCTTTACTATTGTCTGCCAAACTAAAATGGATGTAGTTTTATTACAAGGGGCTGCCTGCCTGTGTCTGAAAATGTAAGCATCTTTAGAAATTAGACATTTAAAACAAAGATTATTTGCTGTAATATAAACCACATTTTGATCATTGGAATTTGCAGCATTTGTTTCCGGGTATCATGGGATTTTCTTTGTTTCCATATTTGTTCCTTAAATTATACACTTTTCCTGACCCTTTGCCAAGCCTCTGGTAGTGAAACATTATTTCAAAGATCAAACCCAGATCATATGAAAAGAAACATCTGCTCTAGCTATTGTTTTTCAGAAGTTCAGGTTGCCCAAGAGGTCTGCAAGGCAATATTTTCCAGTTCTCATTTCTGTACAACTGGGGGTCTTAGTGGCAGCAAAGGATAAAAGGCCTTTAATTTAATGTTTGAGATGTGTGTGTCTTGAAGTTATTTGTAATGAAAATGTTTAGGAAGAAACAAAAAGTACATGGCGACTGTTTTATTTTTCTGCTTTGTAAAGCCAACTAATGCTACAAATGTCATCACCGAGTGTGGACAAGAGAAAGCCAAAGAGAGGAAGGCATGGAAAGCACCCATTTTTCCTTTAATTGCTGTTTATTTATTTCCTGACTTTCTAGTTGCTTCCCCACCTATTCCTTTAATCTGCAAAATTTTCTCAACCCAAGTCTCAAAGTAGAGCTCATTTTCATAGGAGAAGATGGTTCCTCCCAGTCCAACTTTCTTCTCTATTCTGATTTTCTCTGTCCCCTGTCTTTTCCTCAGGTTTCAGGCCTGTCATTCTCCTTTAAGATAGATCAAAAGGGAAAAGGAATTTATATTCTAATGACAAGGCTTGGCTATGTGGGGGGCACAGAGGGTTTATAGCCCTGGGAGGTAATTACTCAGGTTGAAAGGTGCTTCATCTGCTCAGATTGAGCTTCCAACAGGGTGATGGGTTCAGAGAAACTGGTGCTGGCAAATCCGGCTGAGAAATCATGCAAGGAAATTTCATCGAAGGAACATTTTCCTTGTTCTTCAATTACAAAATTCAAAATTAATTACAAATGTTATTACTTTCATTAAAACAATCCAACTGAAACTCTTAAACTGTTGTATAAAATTTACTGTTTGCATGGAACAAAGGAAATGGGGAACAGTGATGGTAGAGCAAACTACAGTTCTGCAACTCATCTATTCTACAACACGCTCCTTTAAAATACAGGAAAATTCAGATTTTCCCTCTCATTGGCTTGTTCTTCTACACTGAATTCAGTCCATCAGAAATTTGGGAGAATTAAAGAGACAGATAGGACAAAATAATTTTCTTATTTTTGCTTTAGAAAATGCTCAGCTCAATGTTAAGATTAAAGAATAATTGAGCCAATTCATTTTTTCAAAACATATTATCATCATTATCCTCATCAATTATTATCCCACTAATGAGAGCCACTTTCAAAATACTGAACTATCTCAAGGCAGAGAAAAATACTGTACTGCTAGAGAAAGAAGATGTTTAGTACTTTATAAAATAACAATTTGATGTTAATATCATGAGACCATGTACTATGTAACTTGCTTTTCATTTTGAAATAATTTTAGGCTTAAGGAGGAGCCAAAGAATTCAGCATTTTCTTAGATATTTCACCCAGCTTCCCAACAAAACCTTAGAATACTTACAATTAAACTCTTAATTCTCTATAACTGGGACTTTGGATTTTACCAAGTACTACCAATGGACTTATGTTGTCTATTCCAGAATCCCATCTAGGAAAACACCTTGCTTTTAGTTTCATCTCTTAATCACTTCAAATCTGTGATAGTTCCTTAGTCATCTGTGACTCTGGTGATTTATAATAGTTCTGGTTATTTTGTAATATGTCCTATAGTTTGGATTTATCAGATCTTTTCTTATGGTTACACTGAGTATGCTTTTCTGGCAAATATGCCATAGAAATGAAGGACACTAAGGTGTATCATATCATGGTGTTGGTATTTCTTGTATAATCTTCATGACCTGGTTAAAGTGGTTCTGCTGTATTTCTGAATATAAATTAATATTTTTTCTTCTGCATTAATAAAAATCTAGGGGGAGATAATTCACGATTGAAAAATATTTTCTTCTCAAACTTACATATTGTTCATATTAAATGCAGCGTATTTATTCTGTAGATTGTAATCTAATATTTATTTTTCTCCCTCATAATTTGTCAACTTTAGTCCATATGAATTCTTTCAGGCTGACTCTTGTGCTCAGTCATCTTGAATAATTTTCTGTCAATACAAGATGCTCCAGGATATCCCGTATTGTCTTACTTCAATCCTGAAATCAATCATTTCTCCAAAGTGATTCCTTTAATTATGGAATGATATTTAGAAATCAAGCTTTAGGTGGTAGATGTATTCACAATGGTACTAAAGTGTCATTGTATGTAGGTCCTTTCAGTAGCTAGAATTTGGAAGTAGATGTGATACAGTAACATAGCCACGCCCACGTGCATCTTTATATCAGTGTCAACATACCTATGTGTTTATCAGTCTATCTGTATCAATAGTGTAAAAATCAAGAGTTCATGCGGACACTCTGATTTCAATGCACCACAAGTCCATTACAGCCTTCCTATATTTTTCAATTCTAATTTCTTTTCTTATAGCAAACAAAAACCAAAGAAGACTTATTATCTAGTTTATACTTATTTCTTCAACACTGGTATATGCAAGAATTAGTTTCAGAATTGCTGAAGCCTATACCCACAAGAGACACATATGCTAAATATTGTAAAAGTGTCGTGATACAAGTTGGCTATTTTGTCTTTGACTTAGAGTATCTGGTCAGAGTATTGATTCTCAAAGCAAATTATTCAGTTTTTTCCCACCTACTTTGGTGTGAATATTTATTTTTCTCTAATGCTGATAGGCTCATGTATTGTAGTTTTGATTCTCTTTTATTTTCTCCTCTCAATCTGATTGAGTATTTGCTATCTAAAAATTCTAAAAAATTATAGAACCAGTGTTTCCCTAGCCTGCAGTCACAAGGTTTTTCTCATATATTTTCTTTCATAAATTGTAGAATTTCACATTTACATGTTGGTCTACAATCCATTTTAAGTTGGTAAAGTGTAGGTAAAGCCTTGTCATTTGTACGGAACACATAGCTGTGCAATTTTTCTGGCACCATTGTTGAAAAGACTATTTTCTCTACTGAAGCATGTTTGCAGCTTTGAAAATTTTTGTTCATTATAAATCTGTGGTATATTTCTGGACTTTATTCTGCGCTATTGATATAAGTTTCTATTTAACTGTTAGCAGACTAGCTTGGTTACTGGACCTTTATACTGTTGTGAAATTGGCTACTGTTAGCCTTCTTTTCTTTGTAGCTCATTTTCAAAATAATTTCAACTCTTCTAGTTCCTTTGTGTTACGCATGTGTTTCAGAATCGATTTATCACCCTCTAAAGAAATCCCTTTTAGAAATTGAGTTGAGTTGAATATATTGATTAAATTGGTAATGATTTATATCTTAATGATATTGATATTGAAGCTTTTAATCCATAAATATATGAACACACACACACATATCCATTTAGTCTGCTTTGTTTTCTCTCATCAGTTTATTACAGATTTCTGCATTTATATCCTGACAAACATTGGTGGGTTTATACAGAAATATATTATTTTCTGTATGGGTATAAACTGTAGTATATTTAAAAATTTCAGTTAATTTCTGCTTATCAAACTTGCTCACTGCTGACAAATGAATATACAATTTATTTCTTTATATTGAGATGGTGTTATGTGAACTTTTCAAATTGACTTGTACATTTAAGAGGCTTTCAAAAAATTATTTAGGTCTGGGTGTGTTGGTACATGCCTGTAATCCCAGCACTTGGGAGGCTGAGGCAGGAGGATTGCTGCAAGTTCAAGGCCAACCCGGGCTACATAGTGAGTTCAAGGTCAGCCAGAATTACGTAGAGAGACCCTGTCTCAAAAAACCAAACAAAATAAAAATGAAAAAAACTCTTTAGGATTTGGTACATAGAGACTTTGTGTGTACAAACATAATTTTCTCCTTCTTTCTTTCTGTCCTTTCTGCCTTCCTCCTCTCTTGCACTACCCCCTTCCTCTCTCCTTCTCTCTCTCCATGGCTTCATCCTCACCTTCCTTCTTCCTTTCTTTCTGCTTGGAAGGAAAGGACAGTCATCTGTACTTTATTCCACAATAGTGGACATTGTTATCTTTCTTGATTTTTCCCTAACCTTGGGGGAGAAGAATTCAGTTTTGTAATTAAATATAATGACAGCTTTCAATTTTAAGTAAAATCCTTTTATCTGGTTAAAGAAGCATTTCTTTATTCTCAGTTTCCTGGATTTTTAAAATCATGGTATTAACTTTTGTAAAAACATTTCTTAATTTATTGACTTGATTATGTAACTTTCTTTATTCTTTTAATGGTGAGTTACTTTGATTTTATAATACTATCCCAGGCTTGCATTCTTTAGATGAACCACACTTGCTTCTAACAAATTACCCTTTTTATATATTATCGGATTTGACTTTCTAATTTTTAGTTGAAAATTTTTGCATCTATGCTCATATGGAATGCTGCTCTGCAATTTTGCTTTTTCTTATAAGATCTTTCTGTTGTGCTATTGACATTTTTCTTTCTTTTTGCCATAAGTAGAGTTAGAAAGTATTCTCTCTTCAATTTTCTAGAAAAGTTTGCTTAAAATTTGTAGTAGTTCTTTTTAAAGTTTTCTGTAAATGGCACTTGAGCAGTGGTAGGTAGAGTTCAAGGGTGGTATATTTGTCCTTTCTACGTCTATCCTCTTGAGTGTGGGAAGGATATGTGTGAAAGATGGAATTTATTCCCATGATTAATTTATGTTAGATGGTCAAGACGAATGGATTTTCAGATGTAAAGATGTATTTAAAGTTCCTAATCAGTGTACTTTAAAATAAGCGAAGAGGTGGTAATCCAGGCAGGTGTGACTGGATCAAGTGAGCCCTTTAAAGGGAATCAAGAAGACAGAGCACAAAGAAAGCAGAGAGAACCAGAGTAGAGATACTATCATTGCGGCCTCAAATAATCACTTTAAGTATCTGAAGTACTGTGTCATAAAGCACTGAATGTAACACAGGGAAGAAATCTGAAGCCTTAGGGAGAAAAAAAATATTGAATTGGATTTAGCATGAACAACTCCATAGTTACATTTTCTAAGGGCCCAAATTTATTTACTTCTCCAAGATGTTGAGATTTTTACAGGTAAGGGCAGATCAACATCTTATAGAATATTGTAATATCTGTAATCATGCTTGCTGGGAAGGGTTGCTGCAGTTGAAAATGCTTCCCATATATCAGCGTTTGTAGTAAGCCCCCAAATGGCAAGTTCAGTCAGTAGGACTTGACTAAAAGTGATAAAACGAACATGTCTCCATAATACTCAAGAGTGTTAGCATAGAAATGAGAGTTATCTGACCCGTAAGGATATTTAATATTGGATAGCTGGTCACGGAGATCCCAGAACTCCCTTTATTGAGCCAAAAAATTCTGGTTCTGGGGACGAGGCAGCTGTTGTTTGGCTCAGGTCATGGTGTCTAAGCTAGGCCAGGCCACAGAGGTTCATTTGATTTTAAGAGTTGGCAAGGAGAACAATAAATTTGGGTAAGATTACTTTCTGCTTAAAAATTAATGGTATATTTTATTAAACTGAATATATAAAATAGCATTATTTTAACATTTCGGAGTGCAAAATGGGGAGGTGATTGTACACTTCTGCTCACAGACAACGAGCCAGAGAGGTAACAAGGCAGTGTGAGCTGGTGCCCCAGTTTTGCCAGAGTAGTATCAGCAGCAGCCAGTGGGAAGCTGAGCAAAATTATCTACCTGGCTCTCAAACTATGCTTCAAAAATGAAGTTCCTGCTATAAAAACAAAGATTATATATGAAGAATGTAGATTAGCATCATTTAATATCCATAATATCCATGATAAAATAGAGAAAAATCACTCACTATACCAAAGACTTGAGTCATCATAATACGAATGAGAAAAGACAATGAACAGGTGCCAACACCAAAATAACAAAGATGTTAGAATTACCCAGGAAGGATTTGGACACAACAATAATAAAATGCTTCCACAAGCAATTAGTATTCTTTCAAAACACATTTAAAAAATAGAACACATCAGCAAAGAAATAAAAGTTATAGAAGAGCTTTGTTATAGTTTAAATGTTGAATGTATCACAAAGGTTGATGTGTTAAAGGTTTGGTCCCTAGGGTGGTAATATGGAAAGGTGGTAGAAAGTTTAGGATGTGGACACATGTGTATGTGTGTGTGTGTGGGTGTGGGTGTCTTTATATCATTAGGGCCATGCCCTTTTGAGGGATTATGAGACTGCAGTGTTTTGTTTGTTTGTTTGTTTCTTGTTTTTTTTTTTTTCTTTTTTGCTTCCTAGTCATGAGATGAGTGAGTTTTTCTGCCCCATACTCTGGCTATGATGTGATGCCTTGGCATTAACTCAGATCAATGGGGCCAACTCATCATGGACTGGAACTTTCAAAAGAAACCTTTTCTCTTTAAAATTTGATTATTTTGTGTATTTCTTACAGTGATGGAAACCTGACTAATACAAAAACCAAATGGCAACTGCACAATTAAAAATATAGTAACCAAAATTAAAAATGCCCTACAAAAATGCCCTAACAAAATTAAAAATGCCCTCCACTGTTCAGTGGAGATGATGGAGTAAAGAATCTGAAGTTTAGGAAATATCAAGAAAATCCATGTAATGTAAAGAAAAAGAAAATGAACTAAAAAATGAACAGTACTTCTGTGATCTGTGGAGAAGAAATGAGAAGTTAGCTTTCTTATAGCATTCTTATCAGAGGGCAGAAGAAGTATGATGGGACTATAAATTATTTGATGAAATGAAGGCAGAAACTTCCCAATGTGGCAAAAGATATAAATCTATAGATTTCAGAAGCTGAAAGAAACCTCTGCAGGATATATCCAAAGAATTTACACCAAGACACTTCATAATTAAACTTGTGAGAACTAACAGACAAAAGTTTTGAAAGCAGTCCAAGAGAAATGATGTGTTCCTTGTAGAGAAACTCCAATTCAGTAACAGCAGTTCTCTTATCTGAGACTCTGAAGACCAGAAGAAAGTAGCCACATGTTGTCAAGGACTGAAATAAAAGAACCTTCAATGATAAATTCTATATTTGATGAAACAGGCTTCATAAATGAAAAAGAAATAAAGATATTTTTAAATGAAAAGAAATGAGATTTTTTTTTCTGAAGAACCTATACTTACATGATGGCTCAGTGAAATTCTCGAAATAAAAAGATAATTACAACAGAAGATATCTTGGAATTTGAGAAAGGAAAAGAAAACATTGGCAACTACAAAAAGTATGGGCAAAAGTAATAAGTAACCTAGTTCTTATGAATGGCCTAATTCTTATTTGGTGGTTTATATAAAAATACTCAAAATGAGCACCAACTACTGTGCTGAGCACCTGTTCTCTCCTCTCCTCTCCTCTCCTCTCCTCTCCTCTCCTCTCCTCTCCTCTCCTCTCCTCTCCTACTATTGTAGTGCTCAACATATGTAGAAGATAAGACAGTTACATTTATAAAGAGAGCCAGATAAAAATAGTGAAATGGATGTTAGTTTTATGGAATGAAATATACTTCACTGAATTTAATAAAGCATAAATAGCAGGCAATGATGTTGTGAATGTATGAGGTGTGAGCAAAAACTATGGTGAATACTTAAATTAAGAAAAAATGTATTACAGTCAAAGAAACAATGCCATTAATTCTTCTCAAATTACTTCCCTCACTTTGACACACTTGTCTCATGTTCATCCCACTTTCTGAAGCAATTCTGTAAGTCTTCTTTCATGAATATTTTTAGTTGAATTGTCATGTCAGGTTCTGTGTCTGCAACAATTCAAACCTACTGCCAAGATCATGTTAAATGGGGCAAAACTGAAAGCTTTCCCTCTAAAATCAGGAAAAAGACAAGGCTGTCCACTATCATTACTCCTGTTCACTATAGTACTTGAAAATTGGCAAGAACAATTAGACAATTAAAAGAAATGAAAAGGATAGGTATAGCAAAGAAAAAAGTGGCATTGTTATTATTTTCAAAGAGCATGATCCTCTACATAGAAAATCCCCCCAAATCCATCAAAAGATTCCTAGAATTAATAACCAAATTCAGCAATGGAATAGGATATAAAATAAATGCACAGAGGTCAATAGCATTTATATACGCCAATAACTGACCCACTGAGAAAGAAAGTAGGGGAAAGTATCATTCACGACACCACCAAACAAAATTAAATACTTAGGAAATAACCTAAAGAAGAAAAATACCTCTACAATGAAAACTACAGTACTCTGAAAATGTAAATTGATGAGGATACGAGATAATGGGAAGATACCCTTTGTTCCTGGATAGGCAGAACCAATATAGTCAAAATGGCCATACTTCTAAAATCAATATATAGTTTCTAACTCAGTTACAATAAAAACATCAACAGTATTCTTCACAGAAGTGGAGCAAAACAATCCTAAAATTTGTATGGAACCAGAAGAGACCTAGAACAGCAAAAGCAATCCTTGGTTTAAAAAAAAAAAAAAAAAAAAAAAAAAAGCAAAGTACAAGGTATTACAATCCTGGACTTGAAGTTATATCACAAAGCTACTGTGATAAAAACAACAAAAACAGACTTGAAGATCAAAAGAACAGAATACAGGACAAAGAAACAAGAAACAACCTGCACGTTCAACAGTTTGATCTTTGACAAGGCATCCAAAAACATATGCTGGAGGAAAGATAGCCTATTTAATAAATGGTGTTGGAAAAACTAGATATTGACATATAGAAGTTTGAATCCAGACGAATATATTTCACCATGTACCAAATTAAAATAACAATGGGTCAAAAAACTAAATGTTAAAACAGAAACACTTAACTTTCTAAAAGACAAAATAGGTAAAACTCTTGAAATCATAGGCATTAGGAAAGCTCTTCTGGTTGCACAGGAAATAGTACTGAAAATTAACGCATGGATCACGTGGAATAAAAATGCTTCTGCACAGCAAAAGAAACAGCCAACAAAGTGAAAATACAACCTACCAAATGGGAAAAAAATTGCTAGCTATACCTTAGAGGACTAATATCTAGAATATATAAAGAACTTAAAAAAATTAGATGTGCCAAAATAAAAGACCCAATGAAAACATGGGCAAGTGAAATGAATAGACACTTCACAGAGTATAAATCGCCCATAAATTCATGAAAAAGTGCCCAACATTGCTGATCAGTAGAAAAATGCAAATTAAAACAGCACTCAAATTCCATCTTACCCCAGAAAGAATGTTCATCATGAAGAAGTCAAATAATAACAAATGCTCATGAGGTTGCAGGGGAAAAGGAATACTTCTATACTGTTGCTGGGAATGAAAACTAGTACTACCATTTTGGAAATCAATATGGAGATTCCTCAAAAAACTGAAACCAAAAATTCCACTTGACCCAGCTATTCCCCTTCTAGGTATCTTCTCAAAAGAGTTAAAGACATCATATTATAGTTGTACATGCCTACCCATGTTCATAGCAGTGCAATTCATTATAGCTAAATCTTGGAAGCATCCTGTATGTCCATCAATAGATCAATGGGTAAAGAAAATGTAATATCTACACTCAGTGGAGTACCACTTCATTATAAAGAAAGAAACCTGAATTATTGGTTTCTCTTATATGAGAATCCCAAAGTATAAATAAAGAGCAAAATAAGATCGATAATCAGAAGTAGGGAGGTAGACCTTTCTCGAGGGGGAAGTGGATCAAGAGATAGAAAAAGTGGGATGGAGGAAAGGAAAAGGAAATTTAAAAAAGGAATTAAGATGTGTTATGTACATATACTACTTCCATTCCTATGCAAGGAGTGTTAACATTATGTATTGTAAATATGTACAAACAAAAAAAGTAGAGGCTCAAAAAAATGGATGGAGGAGAGATGGAGGGAAGGGAAAGTGGATTAAAAAGGGAATTAATACGAATTATGTACATTTACCAGTTCCCCTACAAGGAATATGAACAGCATGTACTACAAACATGTACTAATAAAAAAAATCAATTCCTTTTTCTGAAATATCCCATTAAATGTGTGAAAAGAGAGGCTATTGACTAGAGAAAATACAAGGAATACATTAGATGAAAAATATTGCCTAAAACACATAAAAAATTTACAAAACTCAATAAATAGTCATTTCACCAAAGAGGATGGTAAATAAATGAAAATCATTAGTCATTAAAGAAAACAAAATTATAATTAAATATAATTTATACCTTTCAAAATGACTAAATAAAGCTTAATTTTAAAAATCACAAAACATTGAAATTTATATGAACACAAAATATTATGAACACAAAAAGTTGTACAAATTGTGCTCACCATTTAACTGCAGCCCAGTACACGTTAAACAGCAAAGGGGAAATCCAGATTTAGTTGCAAGAAAAATCCCAGAGAAACAATCTTGCTACATCCCAGGCTTTGAAAATATCCAGTATTTCACTTCCGACATCTAGAATAGTTTACTTTCAGCTCTTGAGGCAGTTGAAGTGTGTGTTAATGCATTTTACACTCCTCAGAGTACAGTGTTGTAGGCATTTGCCCTCTGCTCATTACAGATGTGGTTTAAGTGTTTGTTGTCAGCCTTCCTTCAGTGGACACATTCTTATAGACCGCCAGTCTGCTATGGAGGTCATCACAAGGGTCTTGTTGAGTGTATACAGTTAAGAACACTATCATGCTGTTGGGGGATTACCTTAGCAGAGTGAGGATGACCAACACAGACTTCCTTCACATCATAATGGTGTCAGATTTCCTGGGGTAGACTTTGCTACAGGCTTGTATTCTCCTTTGCAGCAAATTACTTTCTCTTCCTTTTGTCATTTATTCTGCTTTTGCCAAATCCTGTGTGACTCTCTCTACCTCCTCTGTCATTGCATTCTGAGATCAAGATTTACATGATAGGCTATGTCACTTTATCATATATTTCTCTTGAATGGAATTTCTGGATCTTCCCATCTTTTCAAATAACTTCATAGATTACAGCACAGAAAGGTTATTCTCCTTCTTTTACTTAATGAGAGCATCTACAAGTACATGTAAAAGTATAATTAACTCCCCCTGATAATCTGGATAAATAATACTTCTTCCCATATATGAATCTTGTCTTTTGCCTAATGAGATTGGATCATGAAAAAATTAGTCTAATCATGTTGGATAAAATATCATTATAAAATTAATTTCTAGAAGCAATTCATTTTCTTCTGTGCATTCTGGAATGAAGATTCTGGTAGAACTTCCAGTTATAGTTTTTCCTATATCCAGATAACTCTAATAATCTTGTATCACCTTTTTCTCAGTGAGATATTTCATCTGAGACTAGCTTTAATTTTTCTTCTCTAACTGAGCATTTTAACTGACTTAATCCCCAAGATTTTAACAAATTTTAGTGTTTCTTAGATTTTGTGGCAAATACTTCATTTCTATTTTACACTCTGTCAGTGCCTCAGTATTTTTTCCAGGAATTAGAATGCCAATGCTGTGGAAATTACCCTGTTTTTCAGGTATTAAGTTTACTTTCACTGAATATTAATGAATACATGAAAATAAATATGCACTTTTACATAGGTATAGAATGCTATACGACTATCCCAGGGAATAAGAACTAGTTTATATCCATCACTGGGAAGAAGAAAGACAGCATTTGTAAAATCACTTACCATGCACTATCATTCTGACTCTAGACAACATGTTAATTCTATGATAAAAAAAACAGAACTATAAAGGCTACAATTACATTATTTAATTTACAATGAGTCCCTATAATGTACTAGCCTTCTGTCTTCTATAAGTTATTAAAAAGGAAATTTAAATCTCTAATTTTTCATGTCATTAGTGGGACTGTAATTTCTTCACCACCTGAAAAAATGTATAAATAAGACTTAGCCACCAAAAATAATGATGGGAAATCTAACATTTCTAGGGAAATATAGCATTGCTAGTTACTAATATGAGGGAGATTTGTGTGCCATGTTATAAACTAAGACTACTTCTTAATTTCATAGATGTAACTGACCGTATTAGTCCATTTTCCATTACTACAACAAAATATTTGGCATTGGGAACTTTATGAAAAGAAGCTATTTAGGTTCAGGGAATCATCTTGGCTCTTCTAATCACTCCCCAGGCTGTTTTACACAGGAGATGACATCATATGGCAGCATGTGTGAGTGGGAGAGATCTGTTGTGAAACAGAAAGCCGGAGACTGGGTAAGGGCCAGTCTTGCTCTTTTATAATGACCTTCTCTAGAGAACCACTGAGGGTCTTATGAGAACAACCTCAATTCTTCCCAAGGGTAGTACAAAGCCCTAATTAGGGACCTCTCACTAAAGGCTACCCCTTGAAGGTCCCACCACTTCTTAACATTGTAACACTGGAGAATAATCTAGTGCATGAACCCTAAGGGGACACACACATCCTGTATCGGAACACAGCACTGCCTATAATATATTATGACTGACTTAGTATTAATATTGAAAACTGACCCTGCCTAGTACCTTGATTTTTATATAGACTGAAGAATTACATTATAAAGCCATCTTTTATAATCAGTCAACTAGAATGTTGCCTGTCTTTACTTCCCCCAAGTGCTACGGAATCTCTCCTCTAGGCACTAACCCACTTTTATAATATTCTGGTTTACTATCACCTGGTGGCACTGGGACACTGTTTTGGTGGTATTTGATCCAGTTTTGGTGTTATTGACCCAGTTATTCCATAAGATATCGCCTTTAACTCTGGAATTGAGCTAGGATAATATAACCTGATTGATTTATATACTTGTATCTTTCACTCTGTTCTCTTTCTCTTTTTTGAATTCCTTAGTATTTTCCCTCTTTCTCTCATTAGATTATAAGTGCTTTTGTAATCCCCCACAGTTCTATGTATATTCAACTCTTGATTATCTGAGCTAATGGAGGGGAGCATTAGCACAGATGATATCAGAGGACAAATAAATTTCCCAGGGGTTTGCATCAATTCTATGAAAGCATCTGAGTCCCGGAGGCAGGCAGACTAAAATCTAAGGGAAGCAGAGAACAGGGAGGCATTTTGAATGAAAGAGTGAGATGTCACATTCTCACAGGGCCGTGAACTACTGCTGCAGCTGCTAGTGAAATTTCATTCTATCCTGGCCAGGCTGTTGGGAGATTCTCAAGAGACAGGCTCTAGGGATCTCTGGGCACGAATCCTCTACCTCTGGACCTTTTGCTTTTGGCTCAGTGCTTGACTTAGCACAATATCAGACCAGAACAATGGAAAGCAATAAAGGGATGAAAGAGAAATAACAGAAAATTCTTGGCAGAGAAGTCAACAAAAGAAGAGGCTTTCTGTAGCATGGGAAGGCAAACACTGTGAAGGTTTTGCCTTAGGGGGAGAGCCTGTTCCCTGCGTAAAGGTCTTCCTTTTCCTGCAACTCCATCTTCCAGCTCATGCCTTAAAGATAGCAGGTGCTTTACCAGTGTTGGGGGAAATGTGAAAAAATATAGTCGGGAAGAGAAAAGAATGATTAATAAATGACAGAAACTTCCCACGCAGTCCAGAAAGTAATATTCACAAAATCCACTTACTGATTGCATACCATGAATATTTCAGGAATAATTCTAGGAAGGTTTCCCTAAATATTTGCTTTTTCATGTTTTTTGGTCTTTAAGTTGAAGAACAAACTCCTACAAAAGTAGATCTAGTTGAATGCATGACAGGGCAACTAGGGCAATTAACATATTTTGAATACCTTCTATATTTCAGGCAACCATTTTATTTATTTCATTTTTATGTTGGCCTGTGTGGCTCTGGGGACTGAACATAGGGCCTTGGCAGTGAGCTACATCCTCACCCCATTTTTATTTTTTATTTTGAGACAGGGTCTCACTAATTTGCTAAACTGGTCAGACGAGGATTTAACGTATGATCGTCCTGCCTCAGCCTCCCAGAGTGCTGGGCTTATAGGTGTTGTTACACTACCGTGGCCAGCTATTTCATCTTGTTTATTACTTACAAAAACCTTATTATTATCACATTTATTTGAATAATTATTATTGAGCATTCATTTGCATGTGAGGCAACAGTCGTTGTTGGTTAAATATCTTTCCCAGTGCCATCAGCTATACCAAACTGAACTTCAAATCAGTTCCTTTTTCTTGAAATCCCTTAATCTTTGTTATACATTGTGCTTCTTCCCAGTGTTATGTCAGGAGGTGGACTGTGAGCTGCTGCCCCACTAGAAAATATACTTCCCGGCAATTGTAAACCCAGCTACAGTAAGGAATGAAAGAAACCGAGTTTAAATTAAGAGAAGACAATTTATTTAAAAGTGGTGAAAAGGGGGGAAAGGGAGATGATAGCTACTTGACGAATAGGGAGTATTCAAAAGCGAAATACTCCTGGGCCCTTCCTTGTACCCCCCTTTTATTGAGGTTCTTTCCTTGGGTCGGCCCTTGGAATCTGATTGGCTCTTGGGCTTGTCTGTCACCTCTGCCTGGCCTTCCCTCAGCCCTGTGACCTCTGTCATTTGGCAGAGGGCAAGCTTATGGGCGGTGCCTTAGGGCCAGGTTATGTAGATGTAAGAATCTAAAGGGGGAGTTTGTTTTCTTTATGTTAATCAGATTATCTGGGGCCTTCCCTGTTGTGTCTCTTCAACTGTCAGAATCTAGCTACCTATATGTTTCTAACTATTTGATTATAGCTGTATGGCTTTTAGAGTCTGGCTATAGAGGTCAAAATTGTCTATTAATTTTTATTTATTTATTTTTTAATTTTAAACCAAGAACATGTATTGGTACATTTTATATACAATGGTCACATTCATTACATTTATTTTGTACCTATACATGATGCATCTTGGTTCTCCCCCCTCTTCCCCGCCCCTCCCCTCTGTTCCCTCCCTCCCTATTTACAGCAGGTTTATTCATCATTTTCCATATTTTCCCTTTCCCTTTTCTTTCCTTTGCTGCCTTTCTGCTTTTCCCGTTCTTTCTTTCTAGTACTCCTCTCCTTTGTATATTATCTTCCTTTTATATAATATCTATTACGCCTCTTTGTTGTCTATTAATTTTTAATAACATCTAACGAGACCTTTACCCAATCTTTTCCATACCTATGGGGACCCCTGTCCCTATACCAATAATAATAGTAACTGTAATGTGTCAAATCTTTACTGTGTGAAGGTACTATATTTACATGATTTCTAATCTTCCCATTAACCTGGGAAGGTAAATATTGATACTTTCATTTTTATAGATAAAGATAGAGAAGAGAAAGCAAGGTCATTGGTATAGTAAAGATTTAACTTACACATATTTTTGTCCAAGGTCCAGTATCTTCCCACGGCTGTGTGTTTTCTTCTTCCGAATGTCATATTCTTTTACATATAAGTAAGCTTTATATGCTTTATGGTAATTAATCCTAAAATGCTTTTTGTGGATGGTCACTGCAATATTATAATTTCAATATTCTCCAGCAACAGGGTATTTGCGCTGCAGAATGGCAGCTGCAGGTCTGTTTACTCCTACATGTACACATACACACATACACATGGATGTATTTTATTATATCACAGGCACCACTGTCCTATTACAGTGGAAATCCAATTTCAGGTAAAGCTTATGTAACACATTTCTGAAGACAGCATAAGATATTATGGACAGCTAAGTTAAGTAGAAATATTATAGGCAGTCAGATAGGGCTGGGCCCTCAATGGAGTCAAAACATAAGAGGAGAATACACTACAACTATAGTTGTATAGGCCATATAGGCATATGGCTAGAGGTTCATCCATTGGAGGTCAGGTCTCAAGATAAGGCTAAGGGATAAACAATTGTAGGGACAGGGGTCCCCATAGGTAGAGAAAAGATAGGGTAAAGGCCTCATCAGAAAGCCAGACAGCTATAATCAAAGAGTTAGAAACATAAAGGCAGCCAGATTCCAACAGTCAGAGAGACAAAGGGAAAGAGGCTGGTTCCGGGAAGGACCCAAGTAATCTGATTAACATAAAGAACACAAACTCCCCCTTTTGATTCTTAAGTCTCTGCATTACCTGGCCCTAAGCCACCCACCAGTAATTTCAAAGAAAAGTCACATAGCTATGAGAAGTCGAGGCAGAGATAACTGATAAGCTCAGGAGCCAACCAGATTCCAAGGGCCGACCCAAGGAGAAAATCTCAATAAAAAGGGGCTACAACGAAAGGCCCACGAGTATTTCGCTTTCGAATGCTCCCTACTCGTTGAGTAGCTATCATCTCCTTTTCCCCCTTTTTCAGCACTTTGAAATAAATTGTCCTCTAAATAAAATGTATTCTCTTAATTTAAACTCGGTTTCTTTAATTCTTTACTGTAGCTGGGTTTATGATTGCGGGGAAATATATTTTCTAGCAGGACAGCAGGTCACAGACCACCTCCAGACGTAACACAATGAACTAAAGATTACACTCATCTGATCTGATAAAGTCTAGGTCACCCAGGTAGGCGACCAAGACCTCCGGATCCACCCCATCCTGGAATGCCTTTATTCTTTCCATGTCCATTTGTTATGTGACCTTCTACCTCATTGGATCAATATTACCTAAGTGACTACACTTGTAATATTATTGGTTAATCATCATTTTGACACACATAGTACCTGCCTCGCGACTTTGCCCTATAAAACTTCCCCGGAAAAGTGAGCTCGTTGGCAACCCACTTGTGTTCCTCCTATCTCTCAGGAGCTCTATGTGTCTCTCTCAATAAATTTCCTACTCTTAACCTCCTTTGTTCCTTAGAATTCATTCTTCGACTTCGGCAGGAATTCAGCGTAACTGACATCTAGCAGGTTGGGAGTTATATTTTTCCTCCTCCATCAATATCACCATCATTAACTGATCATTGTATCAAATGGATCTAAATAGAAACCTGTTTTAGAAATGTACTTGTGATTCTTCCCTCATTGTGCAATTCAGGCCCAGACTTACGGTGGAACAGCATAGCTGTACTATCAAAGTCTGAAAATGTAATGAGGCATTTTTGACCTGTTGATCTTTTAATTTGCAGAAGAGTAGCAGTATCTGAAAGTATAAAGCTACTGAAATTCCAGTTTATATTTACTTCTGGACATTTCTCCATTTCCCTTAGCCAATTAAAGGGCTTGATAACTGACAGCTATACCAGAGTTGAAAGGTATAGAGCAAAGATGTTCGTTCTTGTCCAAGGTATGCAACTGCTTGTAATGTCTCACCTGGTGTCTCCCAATTCCTCTTCCTTCCCAACTGTGGGACGGTGATGTCCTGACCACAACCTACCAGTGCCTCCAGCGGTGGTGAATAGAGTTGGGTGGAAATTTTCTAATGGTAGGAGGAAAACACAGTCCATCCAGGGACTTGAGAAATGGTTTGGGAAATGTTCTTTCAGAATCTAGATTGTGATCCACAAAACTGGCCAAGTTGATGTCTCTCCATTACTCCGAGGGAACAGGATGCAGGCTAGAGCCCACGTGAGGAGCATTTAGTGAGATCCAAGTTACCTATAAGAGACACCTGGGAAAAACTCCAGCAGACGCTCTGAGCCTGCATAATGGGCCACCCTGCAGCATTCTTCCATAGAGCAGTCCTTTTATAAGGGAAAAGGAAAAACAAAGAAGATAGAAAGAAAAGCAGAGAGTAGGAGTGTATTTCAAGGTAACTATTGCTTAAAACAATTCACTGATTCCATGGTTTGCCTGCTTAAACCATGCTAACTGTGAAGTGTTGAACTAAGCTGTACTGGAGACTTAAGGGCTCAGGCCTCGGTACTGATCATACCATGGGGAGCCCCCCAGCATTCCAGGTTTGAATCCTCTTCACTGTCTCTGAATATGAGGGTGGTTCTCTGACTTTCTTTCAAGGTCATCTGGTTTTCTTTGTACTGATATATCCTTTCAAAATTTTCTGCTTTCTTTTTTATTTTACTCCTTTTCAATTTATTTATGTGTGACAGCCTCAATCATCCAGTTATCAATTCAGTAAAATCTGTCTTGCAGAATGTCCATTTTATCATTCAAGCCTGAAATCTGTTCTGCAATCCTTTTATTTCCCTCCTGAATTGCTTTCAAAGCCCTCTAGGGAGCTGGCCTGCAAAAATAGAGAATTCTCACATTGTTTCCATGAAAGGTGCTATATAACCACACAGCAGGACCATTGTTCCCTTTTCGCTTTCATTTTGGTCGCCCTGACTGATCTGCTCTGCATTGCAAGCGGAGTGGCCTTTTTTCATCTTAATTTTATTCACCGCTGTGGTTACTTTCTTTCAGGGACATCAGATAGGTGTTAAGTAAAAGACAGGCATGGGTGTCACAAGAAAAGTCTAAGCACCTCCTTTCCCTAGTTACTGATTTCTAGCACCGTCTGACCACTCAGCTGAGTCCAGCTGCCACTGCTCGGATCCTTTCCCTGACTAGGTTCAGTTTCCCATGGAGTCTCTGCTTTGTGCATAGAACTAGCCTCACCCAATAAAGATAAACTGCAAAATTAAATTAATTTAACTCATTCATCTGGGTGTTTAATGTAATATTTTGGCAGATTTGCATAAACTGAACTTCCTAAATTTTGCATAAGGGAATAAAATTGATGGATTCAAATTCATTTCTGTTGGTGAAATGCGTTGATTTGTAATCCATCAGCCATTCTCCCTAATGCACCATCTCGACAGCTCACGCTGCCTTCATTTGGCATTAAGTGCAAATACCTCCACTTAAATAATAGTGACTGCATAACAAAAACTAGCAAGATCCAATTTTAAATGAAAATTTAACATTAAGTCAATGCTTAAAAACAAACTGAAGCAGGAATAAAGAGAGAAGCTTAGAAATGGTGTTGTCTTTACCCCGAGAAGGGGGATTGATGTAGTTTCTAGAAAAGCATTAACTATTAAAGACAAAACATCAAAAACTCATTGCAAAGCGTATTTGTGGCTGTGGGGGGTGGCATCCATAGATGCGTCCAGATGCTGGCTCTGCACACACAATTCTGTGTGGATGAATGTGTACATTTACCTTATTTTTTTTTTTTTTTTGCTAGAAGAATTTCTGGTATAATGCATTGAAATAGACCTTGTGTAGAATACTGAAACAAAATAGTAAGAAATGATGGAGCAATGGAAGATCTCATTTGCTTGTCAAATGTTGGGGCACAAGGATCTCAATAAGTACAGTATCAGTCAACATATATCACGATTGCTCAAATAGATATATGATGCCACATTCATAAAAGGATATGAAAATTGACAAAAAATTTTATAGCGTTTTATAATATGCATTCTGTTCGTGCTGAGTCAGGAAATGAAGCTTCTTATTTGGAGAATTCTAGGTTGGAGATTATTTCCTCAATCAGAAAAGAATGTCTTCAGGTGAGTAAGTATGCTTCAGTGGTATTTGAATTAGTTGTGTATGAAAATATCTATATTGTAAATTATTTTTTGAGACTGGGTCTCATTGTGTCGCTCAGTATGGTCTTAAACCCCAATGTTCAAGGGATCCCTTTGATTTAGGATAGGGTGTGGCCTGACCTAGTTGGGAGGATGAACATGACCTTGGGGAGTGGCCTTGACC
Organism: Hystrix cristata; assembly: GCA_004026905.1. Lineage (NCBI taxonomy): Eukaryota > Metazoa > Chordata > Mammalia > Rodentia > Hystricidae > Hystrix > Hystrix cristata. The sequence goes on from PVJO010006689.1 coordinate 61,472, forward strand.
TGACATCAGCCTGGGGCACGAAATTCCAATCGCCCCTCTTCTCACAGGATCGAGAAACTGACGAGAACAGAATCCAGGTAAATGTGAATGGCACCACAAGTTCGCCCTTCTTCTCTCCCTTTTTGCCTTGTGCCTTCCTGCCCCCTTAAACCCCTTAGCCCCTGCTCCCTAGGCTCCCAGGCCTTTTCAGATTCCTAACTGCAGCACCGCATGGGCTAGTTATTTTATCCACCTGGCCAAACCAGTCTCCCTTTTGTTACTTAAATAAACTTTCTTAATGCCCTAATGCCCTAAAATTCGCTCCTGCATTTCATTGCCTGCTCAAATAAAGAACCTGGAAATATACTTTCTGAATTCCCCTTCCCATCAGACAACACCTTCACTTCAGCTTCCCAAATCATAGAGACTATAGGCACAGGCCACTGTGATGGTGTTGTAAATATTTTTGTGTCAGTTATGAGCCTAAGCAGCGTGGCTATTTTGATCTACAGAATGATTAATAGGAATCAGGTCAGTTATTCACACACAGAAACACCATTCTTTAAATGTTTGTTTTTAATTCAAAATGATTCAAATGTTAAGGAATGGGCAGTAAAAGCAACAACTTTGAATCTCAGAATTTTATGACTCAAAGTTCCTGTATTTACTGAATGTAAAATGTTTTAGCATTAATGTTCTCTCGGTCCTCCCAGAAGATTATCAAGATTTTTAAATTTTGTTCATGCCACTCAGAGCTACATTTGTCAGGTATGTAAAGTGCATTGATTGTAATGCATCTTGATTTTGGAAAGTTTAATATGTGAGGAAAATAATGCATTAAAGAATTAATAAAATAAAGTCTCAAAGAGATCAAGTCCAGCTAAGCCATTTTACAGGGAATGAACCTAAGGCACACAGGGCCTGGGATCAAACAATTGTTTAATAAGGAAGCATGGCACATCCTCCGGCCATCTGCTCAGTTTTCTTGTGGGTGCCCTGTAACCTGCCCTGTGCCATTTCCCCCTCCCCATTCTGTATGTATGAGTTAAAAACTTTTCAGTTGCAAATAAGCATCCAAATAAGGAGAGAACAAGGAAGAGCTACTTGTACAAAGTTAAGGAGACCACTAGGACCACCATCTTAAATGGATTAGATAGTAGCTGGCATTGTCAATCTTTCCTAATGCTGAGGTTTCCTGAGGTTTCCTATTCAACAACCACATTTTTGCATATTTTACACTTGCTAGCATCTGCTTTGTGTCAATAACTACATTCTGTACTGGTGATACAGCATGATTCTGCTCTTCAAGGGTGATTGTTCAAATGATTATGGATTTACAATCATGGTAAGTGCTGTGAAGAAAGGTGTATCTTCTCTGAATGTATAAAAGGGAGGATGGTTTCATTTAGGTTGCTCTGAAGTGTTATTTAATGAGTCACCAGCAGAATGCTGTTAGTTGGAAAGGAGGGATTGAGCTTTCTAAACAAAATAAACTGCAAGTCTAATAACCTGCAGACATGGAAATCTTGAGTTCATTATCCTCTGGTGTGAATATGAAGACCCATAACAGGGTTCTTGACCACAAGAATTCTACACTGGAAAGGAAAAGGGTTGAAGAAGACTAGGTATTGATTTTTTTTTTTTAACATCTTGCAAGAACACTATTTCTGACTAAATTTATTACTTTTGTGAACAGAGAAACAAGGATGAGAATTGACTTGAGATATTTTGTATTGAGGTGTTTTCTTGTTTATCTGTAGCCCTTATCTCAGGGTGCTGAATGTTTTATTCTTTACTCAAGAGTTAAGAACAATGAGATCAAGAATAGTAGAGAAATAGTAAAGCATTCAAGAACATTGAGATAAAGTTGGAGAAACATGCACTAAAACCTTCAGGGACAATGTGATATAGAAGTACAGAAAGTAGTAAGACCTGTCTTAAACTGATAAAGCTATAGAACAAGTAATTTCATTTCTACCATAGGAACTTCTTCAATTTCTTTTGGGCTCTTTGTGTATAGACTGCTTAAATTAAAATAATAAAGCTTAACATAGAATACTAACACTGAATTAGATTTGTACCATTCAAACTGGTAACCACTATCCATACGTAATTATCAGGCACTTATTAGATTTGAAATAAGGTAAACTATACATTGGATTTTAAAGATAATTAGAAAGAAAATATCTTACTACTTATCGAAATTGGTTGTAGGTAGAAATGGTAGTTTTGATTTACTGGGTTAAATAAAGAATATTCAAAGAATTTCACCCAGTTCTAACTTTTAAAAATGTGTCACAAAATTTAAAATTACGTGAGTCTCAAATTATATTTTACTGGATAGTGTTAGTCTAGTTGTTATTGGCCCTTTATATTCAGGGGTTCTGTATCTGCACAAACAACTGCTGGTTGAAAATATTTTGAAAAAATACTGTATCTGTACTTGGATATAGAACGACTTTTTTCTGTCATTGTTTCTAAACCATATAGTATAACAGCTATGTATATAGCATTTATATTACATTAGGTATTATAAATAATCTAGATATGGTTTAAAGTATAGGAGAGGAAGTCTGTAGGTTTTATACTATATCATTTTGTATGAGGGATTGGCACACGCTCAGGTTTTGGTATCCTCAGCAATCATTGAGCCGATCCCCAGAATGTTAAAGGACCACTATACTGAGGATTAGACAGTGAACAGAACACACAGTTGCTGGTATTTCTCTAGTGAAGACAGCTAATAAGCCAAAACTAAATAACAGGTACTATCAAGAATGATGAAGCGTATTTAGAGGGTAGAGGGACTGTGGACAATGCTTTGAGAAGTTGATTCAGGACATATCACTTCGACTGGAATAGAAATATAAACGTAGAGTGGGAGAGAGAACCAAAGAGATACAGAAGAGCATTCTAGACCGAGTAGAAGGTCATAGACACAGAGCACCTGCGAGAAGAATAGATCCAGCATAGCTGGAATGCAATGAGAAAAGAGAAGAGAGTGGCCATGAGTGAGGAATTACAAGATTACAAAAAATTTCCATCATACAGATTTAGGATTTTTGAGACAGGATCTTACTAAATCACTAAGTCACCCAGGCTAAGGTTGAACTTGTGATTCTTCGGCCTTCCAGATGGCTGAGATTACAGTTGTGTGCCACCATAGCTGGATAGCTTTAGGATTTTTGGATCTTATTCTGAATGGAATGTTGCATCAGATTGAACATGAATGTATAGTAATTATTTCCTCTGTATAACTATATTCCTTTATAGTGTGACTTTAGAAGTCTTTCCTACAATGAATCTGGGAAAGATTTATGACTTGTTGACCAACAGAATGCAACAAAATGTCATTGAATGATTTATAATTTCCTCACCTAGGCCTCGATAAGTGATTTTGTTGTCTAGGAACCATGTCATCAGAACAAACCCAGCCTACCCTGCTAGAAAATGAGAAAGCACATGGACTAGAGGTGCATCTTTTCAGTTGCTGTAGACAATGTTTCACAAAGATGTGCTTAGATTAACATTTCTTCTCCATCTGACCTATAGCTTTTAATGTAATCATAAATGGCAATTATTTTAAACCACTAAGCTTTAGAGTGGTTTCCAATGCAAGTAAAGTTAACTAATGCAAATGCAGAGATTTTAGTTTCTGATAGACACAATATTTAGAGAGGCATCAATAGGAGTACTGAGAATGTTTCCATTTCAATATATATTTGAGATTATGGCCAAAGGCAGCTTTCTGATAGAGTGGATGTGAGGCATGTGTATGAATGTGAGGCACGGATGTGAGGATGTGAGGATGTGAGGCACATGTAAGGTTTCTTGTTGCTGGACATAATACTTGAAGCTCACAATTTAAAGAAGGAAATGTTTAATTTGGCTCACAGTTTCAAGGAATTCAGTCCACGATCTGCTGGCTCCAGGGCAGAAGCATCATGGCAGAAGTGTCTGGTAGTAGCAAAGGTGCTTAGTTGGTGGCAGCCTGGAAGCAGGACAGAGGAAGAGTGCCAGAGAGTAAGGAGCAAAGGAAAAAACGTAGATCCCGAAGTCATGCTTCCATAGCCCACCAAGATACATCTGGATGTGTGTTTCACAAATCCCTTGGGTGGATCTCAAAGCCAATCAAGATTACACTCCGCCCTAAACACTACAGCATGAAAGAAATAGAGAAGATCAGAATGACTTTAAACAACTGAAAGAATAGTTTTGTCATCCCTATCATGGGGATAAATGGAGACATATCTCTTTGAGTAGGGAAAATAGGGTCCAATTTTGTACATGTTAAATTATAGATATTAATGAAATCTATAATTTGAATTGTCAAAATGACAATTTTAGTTATTCAAGAACAAACTCTGAGCAGGTTTCTTAAACATGAAAATGCATAGTGGTATAAATGGCACTTAAAGCATAGCCCAGGGAGTGAAGAATGGGGCAAGAACTGAACCCAGAATGTCAAGAGTTTAGAAGTTGGGAAGATGGGGACCAGTTTGTACAGGAAGCAGAGAATGATGGTTCGCTTTGAGATGTAGATAATTCAGAGAGAAGCAAAGAGAAAAGAGCTCTAAGAGCGATTCCTCAGCAGCATCAACAGCTGCTAGGAGGTCAAGCAAACTGAGGAGTGAGAAGTGACTTTGTACTGGCCATTTAGAGGTCTCTTTTGAATTTGATAAGAGCAGCTTCTCTGGCAAGTTGACAAATCCTGGTTGATGTGATCTCAGAGGAAAAAAGAAGGAAGTGTGGGAGAAGTGGAGACAGGAATTATAAAACATGATCTAGAAAATTTTCTTTTTTCTTTCCTTTTTTTTTTTTTTTTTTTTTTTTTGGTAAGCTCTCTACCACTGAGCAAGCGATCTACCACTGAGCTCAATCCCCAGGCCCAGAAAATTTTCTTTAGAGAAATGGACAGGAGGGTAGGGAGTATACAAGACTTTTTTTTTGAGCATGTATTATAATTGTTTCTTAGAATGTTTATGATGATGATCCTATTCAGAGAAGAAAATGAATGATAAACAGAATTAGGGATAATACAGAAAATAAAGTTCTAGACTAGTTCTGATAGTTCACACTGGAGGCAGGAAAAGGCAGGGAAGGCATAATTTAAGAATGCAGGGAGATTTACTCTTGTAGAAATGTGCAATTTCTCTTCTGATGGCTTTTCTTGTTTTCAGTGACATGAGAAGCAAATGAATCAGGCAAGTGCAAGGACTGAGGCTCCTGACTGGATGTTGGAATAAAAGACGGGGGACAATGTAGAAAAACAAGATTAGATACATACATTAGAAAAAAATTGATACAGCTACCAAAGACCCTAGGATCTTCCCTGAGATTTATGAGAAATCCTTTAATCTGCTATCATTATACCTGATGTGTACATTTTGGATGGATGATGTGGAGTAGACAGGAAGCTGTCTTTAACCAGAGTTGCCGTTTAACTGAGGAGTGTCACAAAAACTTGGTGATTTATGATAGGATATAGAGTGTTAGCTGTTTGGACATGGAAATGGAGATAAGTAAGGCATAACAGAAAGAAATGAAGATGATAGGATTAGGGGATTTGAGACTTTGATTTCAAGATTTCTTTTTTCAAATTTAGAATATCAGAAGAGTAACTTAGATATAAAAGAAGTAGAATTTAGAGAATAGTATGCTTGAAAACAAAATATGTATAGAGAGTATCATTTTTGACCTAAGGAATTAGTCTTTAAAATGAATAATACCATATTTTAGTGTGTTTTGAAACATTTGTGGGCAGTTTTTGCTGTCACAATGATGAAGGGTGATAGAGGAATTTAGTATCTGTGCCAGAAAATTAGATGATGCTCTTTAATGCTGGGAACAATACATTATACTTACATATTTAGAGAGTAGCTATTGCATTTACAGTGTTTCTGTGTGTGCGTGTGTGTGTGTGTGGTTTGTGCAAAAAAAGAGAGATAGGGCATTTGAAAATGTTGAAGATCAGGTTTTTGTTGGAAATTAGCATTTTGTAGATTATCTTAAAAAACGCACTTGCCAATGTGCATATTATTCCCACATGTCATTTTCTAATGAAGCAATGAAGTCGTTAAAATTAATTAAATATTGCACAAAGAATGATTCTATCAAATATAGCAGATATATATTACATTTATAAGATTTTAAAGACAAGTTTGAAAAATCTAATATGTTGGAAATGCATAAAGCATCTTGTAATAGATGCATAAGTTTCTAGGGAAAATTAGTTTTACTATGCATGTTTTTGTTATACTGACCAAAGCAAATCAAGAGAAAAAGAAATTTTCTCTTCTAATGAGCAGAGATAATGTTTGAAGAGTAATCAATGAGATGGCAAAATATGTCAACAATTAGGTATAAAATGAACTGCATTTGAAACAAATTTCCATTACAAGGGGATGAAATTTCCTTCAGATAATGAGGCTTTATTGTGTGCATTTGGAAGCATATGAAATAGAAAATCGAAAAGGACATGCTATTTAAAATTATTAATCAAATATATGAAGAAATTGCCCATATTTGAAATATTCATTATTTTTCCATTTTTGGAATTATTGTTTTGTAATAGGCAGAAATGCTTCCTATAGGGTGTTGCTGTTGGCAATGTGGATTTTATGGCTAAATAAAAGTTGCAGCAGATATTTTAGCAATGCATTGTGTTATTCTTAGTCCTTGAGAATTTGTCCAAATGCTCCAAAAATTAAAAAAAAGTTTTAATAGAATTAATAATAAAATTAAGAATAACTCTGTGAATGATTATTTTATACAGATTAGCCTGTGAGAGTTTGAACATCTTATCACAGAGCCAGAAATGAGATAACTGTTAACAAATGTGGCTTAAAACAGTTTCTAGTCTCTATTTACTGATGATTTAAAAAAAAGTCATCATAAATAAAAACAAACATCAGGTTTGAAATATTGTGAATGAATGTGACATGTCTTTCGGATATACTGTATCCAAAAAGTTAAATGAAGTCACTTTAAGCTCCAGTGAAACCAGATCAAATCCATTAAAAGGAAGTTAATAATCATGGGACTTATTAACAAATTGCATTATTTAAAATTGACCTGGGCACTGAAAATCTTTAGCGTTTCTTTTTTTTACAGTATTTTAGATTTTAAAATACTGATTTATAAATATGTAACTCTTATTCTAATGGAGAAGTTTTAACAGTTGAATTTAAAGTTCTGTATGGATTACAGTGCCAGACTATGTGATTAGTCCATGTTAATATGAAACATGTTCACCAAAATATGCAAAAAGAGTTAATTAAGCTAAAACAAAATTTTTAGACCAAACTATAATTTAGTCAGTCAGTTATGAAAGAATTTGGATCCTTTTAAGGATCCTTTACATTCATATCATTGAAAATAAGCTGAATTACTGACAGCTTTTCTTTTTAACAGGTAAAATCTAGAGGGATTCTTGATTATTAGCATAGTTTTAGTGAAAGTGGCAGAACTACTTCCTGAAATGTAAGAAATGAACATAGAGTCTTTTTAAATACATAGGAGCAAATATTGTGAAATCAATGGAGCCATACTACTGAAAGTTATTTTAAAACTATTCAGTATTATTGTCATACTTGTGCTTAAATGTTCTTTTTAACACAGGTTTAGGAAATATATGTCATGAATATTATATATTGAATTTATGTAGATTATTTATAAGATTATTTTCTTATTCTTGTTATCCCTAGAAATTTACCTCTTAATTTCCCTGCAGATTCTTTTATTACTCTTTATTCTTCCTGTGCATCTTCTATTACCCTGTGCCTCAGGAATGATAGTGTTTTAAAGTGACCTTAAATGGCAGAAGCTGAATGCATACTTGCCATACGCTGTTTTGTTTTTTTTAAAGTACAGTTATCATTCATATCATATCATTCACAAAAAGATAAGGGAACGCTCATATCATTCATAAAAAAGATCATATATCTTTTTTTTTCCAGCATTATTGTACTATAATTTATCTTGTCTTACTATCTGTACTTCCCTTTAATTTTTTCCTCTTTCTGTTATTTCATGACTTTAGACTTTATGTCTACCTTTGCTCTTTCATTTTCTTTGATTTTCTTGTGTATGGAATGAATTTTTATCTTGTTGATGATCCCCAGGTACTCATAATTAGACTGATAATATAGGGAGGAGTATGGTGTAGTTATGAATGCACATTACTTGTTTATTCTGTTTGTCAACAATCAATTCATTATATAGTTAATTGGAGATAGATTGTATTACTTCGAAGGCAAGTAGGTCTGGCGAGTAGGAGTTCTGGGTCCAAAATGGTGGATGTGGTCAGCACTAAGCAAAGAGTTTCTAGAACTGGATTAATGTTAACTCTGTTAATTCTGACTTTTGCCTCTCTTGTATCTCTAACCCACCAGAGACTTTGTAATTTAGATGTGATATTGACCACATTTCCTGTATGGTATCCTATACAACAAATCCAATGGACTACCCTTCAAAGTGAAAAGATAAAAGAACTGTAGGTGATATAATTCTTGTAGGTTGTTCTTTATCCTCTCCCCCTGTCACTAATATGGTTAGAAACAGCCTAGATACATTCCTTAAAATGTTTCTGATTATTAAAACTTAATTCTTAACTGTTGCACATTTTCAGGCTCCCTTAAATTTTAGGCTATTACTAGCAATGAATAGCTACTCTTAGATTTCTTTTACAGAGTTTTGTTTTGATGACCTTTTTGTACTTCAATCCTTTACCTAATTTTATCCAGTTAGAAAATATGATAATTTTGAATAACTTCTTGTAATTCTGCAAATGCAAAAGAAAGTTTACAAAAGGCAGATTTTGCAAAATGAATCAATTTGATTTCAAAGCTAGCATTAACATATTTTAATGCAGAGAAAAAATGCATCTTAAGGTTACAAGGGGTCCATCAAATTGACCTCTGTGAGTCTACAGAAGTTACATGTTTCCTAAGGCCAAGGAACTGTTTCATGACCTTGGAGGTATTAGTATTTCTATTTAAGTCATTACATTTTCAAACATTGGAACTGCTCAGATTTGGTTCACTGCACAAACCAATCACTTAGCGTGTTAAAGAGCATGACTCGGGTCTCTTGGAGACAGCTCTTCTGTAATTGAGCTTGCGTTTGCATGGCCTGTCTACCTTCCTTGTTAACTTTTTTCCTTGATTTTTTTCCCTTGTCAGCCTACATTATGAATGCAAGTGATAGAACAAACATCAACACCTTACATTGGAAATTCTTTCCCTAGAACTCATTTAAAACACATGCTGAGGTTCTCAAACTGCAAGTTTTATACAGTATTAGAATGTTTTAGAGTTGAAAGTGATTGTTAGATGCATATTACAATCACATGGGGAGCTTACAAAAATACTCATGTCTCAGTCCCACGTTTTGGAAATTCTGATTTAACGTCTCTGGAGAAGATTGGGGATATCTGTATTGAAAAAAAGACTTTCCAGATCATTTTAATTTCCAGCAAACTTTGAGAATCACTGGAATGATCCCACTCAAATGAAAAAAAAAATTCACAAAGAATTTGATTTATCAAAGATTATCCAACTATACAATCATAATGTAGCAACTAAATGCTAAATTTTTTAATATAAAATCTTTATAATGTTTTGAAACTATGCTGAGACATATTCTCCCACAAAAGCTTCAGACATAAATAAGGCATGGACTTCAATTGGGGAGCTACATACATTTAGATACGTCTCTCTAAGTGACCATGTTTATTGGATATAATGCACTGAAAGACAGTTTCATTTAGAAAATGCTATTACTACACTTCTCATATAAAAGGGAGGACTGTATATTGTACTGCTTTATAAGTATGATGATGTTCAAATAGCTCTGCACTTGAGAGTTTTCAGAAAAGCAGCATAATCTGCTCTATAGTTCAATCCTTTCTAGGCCTGGGACATGGCAACAATATCTTGCTAAGAATTTACACCTTCGAACTGTATTATTCACAACACATCGTTACTGTTGATTGTTCAGATGAAAATGGTCTCACAATTGCATTGAATCATCTGCTTCTATAGTGATAGAATTTACAACTGCAACAGAAAGCCCTAAAAATGAAATGGTTTAAGGGTTGACATTTAGCCTTTGTTTACAGTATTCTTTTAATACCAGTTTTGATCTTTCAGCATTTAGAACTCAGACGGACAATCTAAAAAATGGCAGTCGAAAATTATTCTTGTCTTTAAAGTTTGTTTTCTTGTTTGTGTTCATCTTGTTGTAAATACTATGGTTGACATTATTTTGCATGTTTTATTATTTGTCGTAATAGTGTTTTGGCAAATATAGGGCACATTTACACTGTGAATGTATGTGTCTAATGTAGTACTTTACATGGAATGATTACACCTTTATTTTTTCTGTATACTTTCAAATAAAACATTTCTCTTGAACCTGTTCTTCTATGATCATGTAGAAAACAATAGTCTGTTCAACTATTTTGAAATTGGCAAACATTTTGTTTTTTTGAACCATAAAGGTAAATTCAACTTCATTGTGTGATGAATTATTATTATGGATTTCTTGAATCTAGAATATTTATGACTGTAGAAGACAGTAAACTGGAAAAATATCCTAAATTACTTCATCTCTAGGTGAAAAATCTTCATGAGTAGTTGAAAGGAGGAGGGCCCAAGAATCAAAAGAATGGAAAATTCTAGAAAATTGAAAACAAAGATTAGATGATATGTAAATGATTATGGAGATATTTCTAAAGTCTGTGATTATTTTTTAAGTATGACTAGTAAAAAGCTTTTAGTAAAAGTTCAGTTGAATACTATGAATTTTGAATATCACACATAACACATTCATAGTGAGGAACTGAAAATTTATGAGAAATTAAATATGAGACTTTAAACTGACTTCTTTTTAAGAGATGTTAGAGGACAGAAAAGAAAGAAATGCTTTTATTTAAAAGCAGAGTTTCAAATCAATAATCAAGGATGCTGTGAGAAGTATTCTTGAGTAAAAGAATTAAAGCTTATTTGAAATTTAAAAAAAATACATAAATCATCAATGGTAATTTGTTATGGAACACTTGATTCAAACTAATAGCAGAAGGAAAATGTATACTTTTCATCTAAAGTGAACAGTAATATTTACATTTTTGAAAATGTGCTGAATGTCTTTGTCATAGGGCACTTGACTAAGTTTGTTTGATTAGAATTGAGAAGAGGTCCGAAGTCAACTTATCCAAACACCTAAACAATATTTAGCATTACCAGTATTCAAATGATAAATTCTTTCATGCAAAACAAATCTAAATTCTTGATATATTTTTTGTTTTATGATAAAAATAAATACAGATAAAATTATTTGAAACTTTCTCTTCTCAAAGTCCGCAAGTTTTCCTTTTTGAAGTATGTAGGACAGTGCCTCTACTAGTGCCTAGGGGCCAGGATCAGGTCTAACTCATTTCTCTGCCGAACGCTCAGCACAAGGCAGATCTTGATACACATAACTTAATAAATGTGAGGATGAATACGTAAATGAGCAATTAACTGATTTTCCTTTTTTCTGAGACTGTTTATGAAGATTTTGTGTATTCACATTTGTGGTTTTCTCTTTCCTTTTTCTGTCGACAAAACATACTATAAAGCTGCTTGAGTCAAAATGATTTGAATGCATACATCAGGACTGTGTTGTGCAATTTCAAAATGGAGAAGAAAGAAAAGGAGAAAGAGGAAGAAGAGGCACATTCACATCCATAACTTAGAAGAGAGTTCTAATCTTCCTTTGTTGTTTTCCTTATAGCCCCACTTTAGCTACTCACAAGCCCATTCATCCAAATCACAAAGAATTACTACTGTGCTATAAAAAAGAACAAAGTTAACTCATTTGTAGGAAAAGGGATGCACCTTGAGGCCGTAATTTTAAGTGAAGTGAATCAGACACACAAGTTTAGATATTACATACTTTGTCTTATATGGAAAACTCAATACGTAAATAAAATGAGAAATAAAAGACAGATAATAAGGAAAAAGAGACAACATGGACAATATATCTAAAATTGTATCTTGATTTAGTCTAATTATTTTATGTGTTTTATATGTCTTTGGCCTATTAGTGTTGGTGTTGATCTGTATGTGATACTTAACTTTATAAAGACTTATAAATAAATGAATCCGATCCTGGCAAAATAAAGGAGGGATGGAGGGAAGGGGAAAAAGAGAATTGAGATGTGTTGTGTACATGAAGCATTTCCCTACAATTAGTGTAATCATTATGTGCTACAAATGTGTACTAACAAAAATTAAAAACTAGAAAAGAGAAAAAAAGAATTGCAACAAATGGGTAGGAAGATGCCAGTTTAAAGGGATATCTTGGCCTTTTGCACAAGGGAAGACTTATCTAATATGTGGTAGTCTGAATGATACTCGTCACACTGTTCAACTGTGAAACTCTTTCTAATCATCTTGCCCTGGACAATCTCATTGATTCCAAAGACTTCAAGTCAGTAGACGTTAATGGAACTCACTTTTTGCTTTTATTTCTAATTTCTCTGGTGCATCTTGGTCTCATGCAGCTGCTTGGTTTGTATTTCTCTTTAGGTATTAGCCTTCTCAATTCCCTAATTTCCAGAACTAAAAATCGCTAATCTGTTTTTTTTTTTTTTTTTGGTTGCTAGTACCTTAATCTACTTAAGCAAACTAGAAACTTGATTCTAAATTTAGAATCTTTCCAGATTCTCTCCAGTCGCATCACCAAGTCCTGCTTCTTATCTCCTGACCGTGTGAATGTTTATTTCCACAGCTTCACCTGCACATCAGTGTCCTCCAAGGTGTTTCCTCAGATTGTTGTCTCTCTCGGTAGGGCCCTCTTCTTCCCCACTGCCATTCATCCAGAATGTCCGGAAGACTGTCTGATGCTTCCGTGAAGAGCACTTGGTGGCTCCACCCAGCCACCCCGGGAAGCTTGTGCTCTTTGGCTACAGAGCACACACAGTAATGCATGCAGAGTTCTTCTCCTCTTCCTCAGATTAAATCCTCATTCCTCACATTCCTGTGCTTTTGTACACCAAAGAAAAATAGCTATAGTTGTTCTCAGAAAACCCAGGTGTGTCATATCTGTCCTCAGCTTCCCCAGACCCATAAGTGTCTTTTCTTTCCTTACTTCTACTCTTCTGTCAGAAGCTCCCATTTATCATTCAAAACCTGCCTTTGCACTTAACACTTAGTAACATTAATAATAACATAATTAACATAAGCATGAGCCTGACATATCTACATGACACTTAGGTAGTTTAGAAATAATTTTCACATAAATTATCATACATAAGCTGAGCACAGTAGTGCACACCTGTAATCCCGGCACTTTGGAGGGCTGAGGCAGGAGAATTGCAGGTTCAATCCCACATAGGCGACTTGGTAAGACTCTGTCTCAAAATAAAAATAAATATGTCATGGTACTTAAGAATAGGCAAAGAGCACATTATTTCCACTGTATATGAAAATATAGAATTCATGCAGCAGAGACTTTTATCCCTGCCGCGCACTGAATCTCCAGTGCCTACAAATGCCTAGCAAGTAGCAAGTCTCAGTTATCTTTTTGAATGAATGACTACACGAAGAAACAGGTGAATTAAAAAAAATAGTGTTTATTCAAGTATACACTGCTAATGAATAAAATTTATTACCAGATGAAATGATAGTGTGGTCCTTTGTAGTTAATCTGGTAATGACCCAAGAATATTAGTTTTAGTGAAAACATTACATTACTTAATACTCTCTACTTAATACATAGTGGAAGTTCTTTATATGGTAGCTGAATTACTGTATCTTTTCTCTCTTAATTCAGGACTTGATACTATTCCTCAGGTGGCTTAAACTTTAAAAAAGAAATTGAATAGTTGACAAATGACTTTGGGACCAAAATCAAAGGTAGCTTTTCTGTGAGAGGTAATGAGACCTATCCTTTATTCTTATTTTTTCCTCTCAAGAACAGCAAGGAAGAAACACAAAATTATTAATATATCTCTGAATGTAACATAAATCATGTTAGGCAACATCTAGTTGTGATTAAATCCCTAAGTAAAATAATAATTTGGGGGAAAGATTTCTTGAAATAATTAATGTTAGTTTTAAGTAAATGAAATTAGAATTTCAAAGGGAAAGTGGCATGATGAACATATTCAAATAGGGTGGGTAAAAAGAACATGTCAGAAAACATTTCCACTGCTCTTGGTTGTTTACCGTAAAGTAGTGCCAGTAGCCAAACACACACACCCCAGTCACAAAAACTCATTGAAAAAGAACACACCCAGAGGACTGTCATGACACGTTGTCCCGGCTTTTAACTGCAGCCTACTTGACTGGCTTGTCCTTGTGTGATGAGCAGATTACTCCGTGTATCTGATCGTGATGTCTGTGCAGCTATTCAGTCCACACAGCTAACACAAATCAAAGAACAAGCTCTTTTAATTATGACCAAGGGCTCTGCATCTTTTCCTACTTGCTCTCAGTTGTTTCTGCTAGTAATGTGTTTGGCAGAAAAATTAGTTTTTTATTAAACTATGAAGTCGCGTAGCTGTTTTATTATCCAACTTTTATGTGCCATTTTATGGCCAGGAAAGTATTTTACAGCCCTGTATCAGGGTTTTTTTACTCAATCCCTTTGAGCAGAACTGCAGTGTTCCCAATTTTTACAAACTTCAGAAAGAAGGCTGTGTGAAGGTAAGTTGCTAGCAGAAGGTCAGATGATAAATTAATAGTCAGAACAGTATTGGAGGTCATGATCTCTGAATTGCTGGTTTATTTCCTAGCTCACACTGCTTTAGTAATTCTTTTCTGGTCTTTGTCTCATTTGTTTGTAGAAGATTCCTAAAGCTCGAAAGAGTTTGTTAAGTGATAGACTACGACATCTGTAAGAAAGCACCAGTAAGAGTATACTTTATTATAAAAAAGGTCATTGAACTTCCCAAGAAAAAGTCACTATTTCTGACAGTATTGAAGCTATTTATGGGTGTGTTTTTAATTTAGAGTGATCACGATTACTCTGGAATGGTTTTAGCCTGAGTTAGAGGGTTGTGCTGTCAAAGCTGTTAAATTACATGCCCAGTCAAATTCATAATTTTCAGTTTGGGACAAAATATGGCAATCAGAGTGAAATTCCACAGTGTCAAATTACATAAACAAGAAAGAGAAAAATGATGCTGAAAACAAACAAGGCCAATGAAAGAATTGATGAATGCTTTAAAAACTTAGTATGTGGACTTAGTATTTGTGAAATTGTGGTGTTAGAGAACATGAAGTACTTCTGTAACTAAAATTATAAGGGGATATTTGAAATCCTCATTTTAGTTGTCGTCTTAAGACAGAGTCTGGCTAAAATCATAGTCTTTTAAGTATTTTCAGGGTTCAGACGCTTTATAAAGGCATTTGGTCATAAAAGACTGTTCACTTTTATTATTAGTTTGCTATTAAGTTGGAAGGCTTTTATTTGCATAAAGTTTTTCCTCTGTAAAGTGTTAATAAGAACCTTAATGTAAATCAGAGGAGAAAGCCACTCTGGATATTTTTCTGTGGTTCTCCTTGATAGGAAAATCTTATGTACGTATTCAGTGGATGAGCCTTACTTGCTCCTGGGCTCAATATTCAACTAATTAATGTCATTCAAGCATTATATGCTTTCGCATTGGCATTTGATCAAATTTCAAATCCTCTCTTTGAATGGACTGCACCGTAAGAATTCATGTTTGTGTTTTATTTAAGCTAGAGTACACCTACATTTAATGCCCATCCACTTGAAGTGAGTTTTCTACTACCCTTTTGGAACAAAGAAAATCTCCTGTGGCTCTGGCAAATCTGTTCCTTTTTTTGTCTCATAACGTATGTTTATTTGTGTGTATGCTTGTGTATGGTGTGTGTGATGGAGTTAATCAATAGTACACACAGAAATTGATTACAAAAATATGCTGTATTAGCAAAATGACTCTGAATGAGGTTCAGGGAAATTGAATATCCTGTCTAAGGTCATGTAGTCAGGAAGTCATGCAGGAAAGATTTAACCATTGATAGAAGAGCCTGAGATCTGAATCCTAGTCTTTATTTAGTGTAAATTATTTTCCAGTGATAATAAAAGCAAACATTTCATTTGAGCAATCTATAATATTGAAATTTTCAGTGAAAAACAAATATCCACAAAAAATGCCTTTTCATAAATTTTTATTTTAAAAAATAAAATAAATTTTTATTCTCTTCTATGATTATCCCTTATGAAACCTGGAGGAAAATTTTTTTCCAGCAGTGGCCGTTCTATTTTGCATAGTAGTAGTCTATTTTGCATGTTCTCTTTATAATAGAACATTACCTTTCCTCTGCAAAGAAATGGAGTTATTCACTTTTGAATACTCCCTACTCATCCAAGTAGCTGTCTGCCACATCTATTCTCTCTCTCTCGTGCCTGCACACATTTTTTCTTTCCCCATTTTCAAATAAATATTCTTCTTTTATTAAAAATAAAAGAAAAGAAATAGAGTCAAATCTGTCTGTTCTTGCATTAAGTTGGTGGGGAACTACTTCCATTAACAGAATACAGTGCAAATGATACTGCATGATTTCTGAGACTGGATTTTACAAAAGAAAACTTATTCTGATATGTTTTAGAATGGTAAAGAAGACTTTATTCAAAACTACTGCAAGAGGAAAAAGAGACTGAAGTCAATTCTGAATATAAGGTAGATAATTGGGGATTTGTAGCCAATGAGCACAGTGAGGGGTGCAGTGGATGAAAAATTCCTAAGAGGAGAAATCAAAGAGAAGGATGGATTCTTGCTAATCTAACCCAAGAGGATTCTTGCTAAAGGCTGGTCTAGGATTTAGATTTAAAGGGAAAGGGATTCTTATGAAACTGACTTAGGGTTATTTGCTAAAAATGAACTTGGAAGGCCAAAGACAAAATAAGGACTAATGTTGAAACCTAGTAGAAAAGAGAATTCCGAGTACCCTGACCAAAGCTGGATCAGAGGAAGTTAGTTTCATTGAGGCACTCGATCTTGTTACCCAGCCGCCATCCTGTGAGGAAGCATAAAAGGCGTGAAGAAACAGCACAAAGCTGTGTTGGGGGACAGTCATAATCACCTACCAGATACCTGGAAAAGCAAGCTTCAGATGATATCCCTGACCACTGAATCGCCATCTCCCTGGCTTTTATGATTCCTGAGGCTTAGCTATTAGGAAGCTGAGGAAAGGTGTCCAAATTCTTGATGCACAGAATCCTTGACTATAGTAAATGATAGTTCTCTTAGTCGCTGAGCTTCTTAAGCCCCAACGATTAACCAGAATAAACCTTTTTTGATATTCTTATTTAAATCTGCAACACCTATTTTCCTGAGCTATTGCAAAAACCTCTCAATTATTTTTCCTGGTTTCCTAACTGCTTTCTCAGATCTTATCTCTACCTATTAGCTTAAGTGAGTTGAAGAAACACCTCTTCTAAAGACCTTCCAGTTCTGTGACCTCTCTGACAAAAATGAAAGGCAAAGTTCCAAAGGAGCTCACCTCTCTATTTCATGTACCACCATTTTTCTCCAATCTCTCCCGTTCTGGCCACAGTAATGACTGTATTCTCCTGGGATAAACCACTCAGGGACTCACCCTATTGATTTCTGTGCCTAAAATGAATTTTACAAGAAATCTTCATTCTTAACTCTCTTTTACTGATGTGGTATATAAAATAGATACCCCCGTCCCATCTACCTTGTCTTTTGCAATAAGAAAAGAATGAAAATTGCTGTTCTGTGATGTAATGTGTATACAATGTGATGTGGGAGAAATAAAGTAAAAGCCCTGAGTCTTGAGGGCCTATGAAAAGGAAAACATGAGGGAAAGGGAGAAGGAACATGAGAAAGAGAAAAAGGCAAACCGGTATCATAATCTCTTTTGTCTGGGCTTGGAGAGAGCACATGGAGCATATGCTAGATAAATTGAGGGGGATATCTAGCATGGAAAAATCTCTTTCCTTTCTCTCTTTGAAATTCTAGAAGGAAATTGAAACATTATTGGCAACTCAATCTAGGTAGAAGATTGGAAAGTTATGATCAGACCGACAGAGGATTTAGTTGGGCTTTCCTGACCTCTCAGTTTGTACGTGGGGTACATGCTGAGTGGAAATCTGGTGGGCCTACCAAGTGCCTGTAGTTGGTCCTGCAGTTGGCTGGGGGACTACAGAGACAGATAAGTGAAAATTGATGGGCCCATAATCATGAGGGCAGAAGGAAGCTCAAGTTACTCCAGGAGCATTGTCCATCCCAAACTAAGGGACTACTAATGTGCTAGCCACAGATTGAAGCCTTAGTACGTGGCTGGTAGATAGGGAAACACTATCTCAGATTCCAATAGACAACAAACAGTATGTATGCAATAATACTATATATAGCACAAGGTTATACCATTCTTTCTTCCTCTGTAACTTCAGGTTTATCAGCTGCACACTGCTGTCAAGCCTCATCTTAGAAAAAGACAAGAGAGAAAGAAGAACTCAGAAAAACTGGAAACTGTACTCAAATGACAGATTAGGCCCTAAATAGGCTGTTTACATTATTAAAGGGATCAATTTAAACTGATTGGGCATTTAATTCATTTTTTCATACTAGCCAGATGGTGATAATTTTGTCTTTTAAATCGATTATCAAAAATAAATAATGTTTTTCTTTTTACTTCTGATTTTTTATGGCCACAGAAGATTGTTAAAAGGATTTTAAGTCATATTTACAAACACTAATATAGAGCTTGGCACATAATGATTGCTGATGAAATGGTAACTACTGCTGTTTTTGAAAGAAAAGCAGCATTTTTGAAGGGGAGTACATCAATAATGGCCAAGAGGGAAAAAAAAAATGTCTTCTTTGATTGGACAGTGGCTTCAGTTTTCAGGAAATCAAAATGCTATATTCATGCTCTGGCCAATTACTGCTTTCATAACTTTATAAACATGAATACACTTAAGTAAGCAAGGAAATTTTGTAAAACTTTGGACTATAATCTGAGAAGACCATATTTTTTATCCCTTAGACCTCGGTAAACATGTACTTTCTATAGTCTTGTAGTGATAAATATTTAGGGTAGATGGTTTCACAAAGAATACAATACCATTTTTTATACAAGATGCTTCCAAACGTGTAGCTAACGGTAATGTATATGATGACAAAATTCCTAAAGCTAGTGACTCATTGCATTCTTTATTTTGCCAGTCAGATTTCTTTATTAAATGTGTATCAGGTTAATTATTGTAAACAGGTTAACAGCCTAACAAAACAAAAAACATATAAAACACATAAAATAATTATACTGAATCAAGGTACACTTAGATACTTAAGCTAAGTATACTAGGTACACTTAGCTTAGATACTTTGAGAACACACACACCAGCCATCAATGAGAAATTAAACACAAGATGATGATGGTGGTGTCTTTTGAGTACGTCTTAGATGTTAGGATATATTCCTGATGCTTCACCTGTGTCATCTTGTGAATCGTCCCAGTTTTTTTTTTTTTTTTTTTTTTTTTTTTTTTTGCTAAATGCGATTGCATTCTCCATTTTATAGATCTAGAAACTGAGGCACAGGGAGCTTATGTAATTTTCCTAAGGTCAAAAAGCTAAGAAAGCCCGGCACTGGTTTGAGTTCAGACTGTGTGATTTCACAGCTGTCGCTCTTAAATTCATTTTCTTGATGATAATCTGCTGTACATTTTGTAAAAGTTGACCCTTGTCCATTTTCACCATAAGCCACTCCCTGCTTTCAACAGGAAAGGTAATATTTAGAAATTCCTGACCAAAAATGTTTCAAGGGGTAATCATTTTAATTCATCCTTTTATAGATTATATATCACACAAAAGTGCTTTCATAATGGGCATTTGAAATAGGGTTTTGATATTTTAATAAAGTTTTATTGGCATGCTTTTTTGCTGTTGTAAAAGTCCACTCCTCAGGAAACACCATAGATATTGGTCCATTAATATAAATGGGTGTTATACTCAAGGTACTGAATTCTTTATAAAGAGATTTTTCTCTGCGGTGTCAACACCTATATTCTGTTTCTTTATTAAAGGTGATTTGACAAAAAGAGCAAACTTCAAAGCTGTTAGATCATTGGAGCATAACTGATATATTTCCAAAATGGAATCACATTTCTGAATGTATGAGGGATTTTGCATAGAAATTTGTTGCTTCATGGAAGACAGCCTAATGAAGTCCTTTTGGAATAGAAATGTAATTTTCTCATGAAAAGATATATTTTTTTCTTTAAAAATTCCGAAAATAAATTATGTAAAACAATATTAAGGTAATTTGTCCATTTTGTATTTTTTTTAATGCTTCCCATTTTGTTTTTATTATTAGGGTATTTGAGTATGTAAAAAATGGGAAAATATCACAGACTAGAGCACATTTCAAGGTATTTTTTCTTTGCTAAGTTATTTGTCTGCATAATAACTCCAGTAGATCTCCATTTGGTGGACCCCACACCGAGGCACAGAGAAATTAAGAAATTTTCACAGATACGATCTAAGCCCAGGTTGTCTGGCTCTCAAATTGTCAGTGTACTGTGCCATTTTGCCTTGATCAACCATATTCTATTTCTCATGTATTTTCAAATTTCCCTATTTTCCCTTTTATTATTATTTTGTCAAGAATGAATTCCAATTTTACACAATTTTAAACAAAATATGAGACACTGCTCTTTCAGATATTTTATCTGTTATTTATCAAGAATATTCTGTGTTTAAAATCATAACTCACCCCCATAGAGATGTAATTTGTTTTAATTAGGTCATCTAAATGTCAATTATTTATGTTGACTACAGCAATTCCTAATTTTGGAATTTCACAGGCTTTCACTCTTGCCTGGCACTCTGGGAATCTTCTCTGTTTTGCATAATCTTAATTACATTACTTTGTTGAAGAGATGCAAGAAAATGACATTCTTCTAGAGTGACTTCTCAATTAAATCAAAGAGATCTGATAAGATTAAAGAAAGTGCTGGCAATGCACTGAGTGGTAAGAAAGAGTGACTATCCATGTTAAATGAGTTACCAGGAATAAAATACAGAATTATATCAGGATACTGTTCACTTAGCATAATTAGTAGTTTTTGTTACTATCATACTAAATGATTTATTAGCTGTCAGTGGTAAGTTGAAGTGTCATAATAATTATTCCAAAATATCATATTTTGATGTATCTAGAAACTTTAATTCCTAAACACTTTAACCCTATTTTAGCTGTCATCATATTTTGATAAAATGAAAAGTGTTACAATTCCAAATTTAAAAATAGAGAGCAAGCGTCATAGATGCTAAGTAATCTGAGAAGACACTTATAACCACAATAGTGACTTCAGAATTTTCAAGCCTCTAAATTATTCTGTTCTATGTCTGAAACCATTAGATTTGGGGGAGAATGATTTCATGTTGAGTAGAAGAAAAAGAGAAAAGGAGAGGAAGAGAAATTAGACTATTTTCTTGTTTTATACAAACACTGGAATAAATACCATCTCCCACAAAAATAGCAGTGATTATGAATAAAAGTGAATATAAAATTGTTTAATTTCAAATGCCCAGTTTATCTGCTTTTCTTTAACTGCAAAGGGGAATTGAAAAATATGGTGAATGCATATTTTTTTTTACAGTAAAAGACACATTGCCATGAATCTTCCTCAAAATACCCTTGCTTTGAACACACTTATCCCATAATTCTTGCCACTTTCTGAAGCAGTTCTGAAGCATTTCTAGAAGTCTTCTTTTGTGAGTGTCTTTTCAAAGTATGATTAAAAGTCCTGTATGGAGAAGGCAGGTACCCAGTGCTAGCCTTATGGAAAAGCAGGCTAGTTAAAAACATTACAGTTTATTCATTGATTCTGGCATTGTGCAAATTTTGGCTCTTCCCAGAAATCAAAACAACTATGAATTTTAAATGTTTTGAGTCAGTTCAACATTGAAATACCTTGACAGCTCATTCATAAAGGAGGATTTGCAGAACTGCTTCAGAAAGTGGCAAGAACAATTGGTATGTATGCGTCAAGTGAGGATGACTATGTTGAGAGGGATTATGGCAATGTGCCTTTTAGTGTAATAATGTTTTAAAAAATTTAAATGCACACCATATTTTTCCATCGCACTGCATATGTGATGCTAAACTCTTAAATTCAACTTTTCCTTTAGAAACCTTGTCATATAAACAAGAAATTATAGATCACAAAAAATGTGTTTGCTTCTGCTTATTAATACTTCTACCATTATAGCATTAAAATCATGTAAACTGTAATAACATTTGTTGTAGTTTCTCTAGTTTTAGTTACTTTTCTCATTGCTGAGACAAAATACCCAACGTTCAAGTTTAAAGGAGGAAAGGTTTATTTCAGCTCTCAGTTGTACAGGTTTCTGTTCACAGTCAGCTGGTTCCCAGCAGGGCAGTACGGCAAAGGGGCAATGCAGAGGAGAAGCAGTACATGGCAGGCAGGGCAAGCAGAAGGCAGCAAGCAGCAGCAGCAGCAACAACAAGAAGCCTGTCTTCCCTCTCCCTGTTTATATTCCATTCAGGCTGTAAACTTATTGACTCATACCCAGAATGGGGCTTCCATTACCCATACCCTTAATCCCAGTATCACATTCTTAAGCCACATTCATACACTCTCATCCAGGCACCTTCAAAGTCCCCTCCTATGACCTCATGAGACTTTGGGGAGACATCCAAATACCAACCATAACATTCCACCCTGGCTCCTGAAAGTCTCATGCGTATCCCTTTACTCAAAAGTCATTTAGCCCATCTCTAAGAGCTGCCAAAGTCCTAAAAATTTCAGCTTTGCTGAAAAGTCCAAGTCCAAAGTCTCCTCTGATATTTAAGGCAAATACTTAGCTGTGAGCCACCTGTAAAAATGAAAAGTTAAACACTTCCAACATATAATGGCACAAGATAAACATTCCCATTCCAAATAGGGGGATAGAAAAGAATAAGACCAAAACAGATCCAAAATGCAACAGGGCAAACATTAAGTACCATAGTTCCATGTCCAGCACCAGGGTAATCTGTGGCAAGTTGTGAACTCCAAAGAGCTTGGGTGGCTCCACCCCTATGGCACTGATTTTTAGCTCCCATGGCTATCTTGGGTTGGCTTTGCTCACTTCTTGTGGCTTTTCTCAGATGACTTGCATTCCCAGCTTCTCCAATGTTCTGGGGCCTGCAGTGTACCTTCAGCTTCACAGTCATAGCTTCATACATTTCCCTGTCAGGGGCACACTGCCTGGCCTCCCAGGCCTTCTTCTGAAATCTGGGTGGAAGCCCTCCTGACCCCACAAGTCTTGCATTCTGTATGCACCTAAAACCAGGGCCACATGGATGATACCAAACCAAGGTCTGCTGCCAGCTGGAGCATTAGCCAGGCTTTCTTCTCTCTTGGCTGTAGGCGTCAAGTACCTGGATTTCTTGGTGGTATGGACCCAATCCCAAGGAACAAATTCTCTAGGCCACAGTCATTCTGGAATGTGGTGCTCTGGGGCTTTCTTTTCAAAGTAAAGTCTTTCACATTTGTAATTTTGAGGCCCCAAAGTGCGGAATCCTGCTGGTTCTTGTGATGTCCTCAGACCATCTTTTCTGTTATTCTCTTCCTTATCAGCAACCAAGTTCTGTGCTCCTTCTTTGCTATTGGAGCTTCAGTTTGACCAAACACAAAGCATTTTAAATCATTCTGTTTGGCTCTTTGCTCATAGATCTGGTTAATGTCCCTCAACAGTAGCCATTAGACTGCTGTGAACTTTCTTCTGCAAGATTAATTAGTCCCCTGCACCCCACCCTTAATCTCAATCTCAGGCAGTGTCTGGACAGGAGCAAAATGCAGGCAAATTTTCTGCCAGAGCATAACACACATGGTCTGGAGTCCAAAGGCCAATGCAGCCCTTGTTCCTAACTGATACCTCTTGAGCCTGGTCTTTACTGAAATTCTATGAGCATTCTGGTCTTCTGAACTTTAACTAGACTCTCCTATCAAATTCATTTTAAAGCACTCCAGGACCGCTTCTTCAGCCAGCATTTCCAAACTTTTCCAAAACTCTTCTAACAAGACAGTTCCAAATGCTCCTGAACTACATGGTCAGGTACAGTCACAGAAGTGACCTCATTTTCCTAGTACCAAAATCTGAGTTACTTTTCTTGTTGCTGAGACAAAATACTCAACATTCAATGTTGAGGAAAGATGTGTGTCATTTCACAGTTTGTAGGGATTTCAGTCCACAGTCAGTTGTTTCCAAAGCAGGGCAATGTGGCAAAGGGGCATAACAGAGGAGAAACAGTTCATGACATAGCAGGGCAGGCAAAAGGCAGTAAGCAGCAGCAGCAATGTCAAGCCTGTCTTCCCTGTTCCTCTTTATATTTCATCCAGGCTGTGATCTTATTGATTGATACCACTCATACCCAGAATGTGGCCTCCATTATTTACACCTTAATCCCAGTATCATACTCAATCCACATTTATGCAATCTAATCCAACCACTTTAGAAACTCCCTATCCATGACTACATGAGGCTTTGCGGGGACATCTAGATAATGCAAAGGTATGATTTGTTAGCAGTAAAAAGGTGACAGAAAGTGGAATTCCTGATCAAATTTATTGACCAATGTCTGTAATACTGCAAGGTGGTTAAAAAATTGTGTATGTGCTATATCTGCTCCTAAGAAGTCATCTGTGAATATTTTCTAATCTTTAATGCCTGATTATGTATTATATAAATCATAATTAAATGAATCATTGTTCATTAACTCTAGCTATTTTATATTTTGGTTGAGAACCTAAATCATTAACTTGTATTTTCTGGGATAAAGTATCCACCCTCACTAACTCCTTTATGCTCTTATGAAGTATGGAAGATATCAAAAAACTTTGTTGGAAATCAAAAGTAGGCTAGCAGTTTTAAAAAATATTAATGAAATCTGGTTAGATGTAACATGCATCATGAAACCCAGATATTTGACTAACTTTAATCTCTGGTGCATGTGTATTGTGATAATTGTTATTAAATGAAAATAACTCCCTCAAAGAAAGACTATTAACAAATACATAAACTTTTAAACATTGTGTTGGAAAAATAAGTTCAAACCCAGTTTAACAAGTTAGGAAATTAATTAAATGGAAATTTCTTTCTTCCTTTGCTTTCCAAGAAAAGATAAATGAAATTGATTTATCGTTTTGTTAGATTTTTCTGTGTGTTGTGTTAAAATTCAGCATGAAGTTTGAGCAAAGTTTGTCCTTGTATATTATCATCATATTCTCAGGATGTTGATTACAGGGAAAATATTTCTTTCTGTAATTCTTGACTATAATTTCATTCTTATTAATCTTATGAATTTGATAACTTCTGTAAGGATGTTGACTCCTCAATATTTGGATTCCAGTCATTCAAGGAGTGAAGCATTATTTTAGGCTCAAGAAATTTGGCCTGATAATAGCT